>JARGXW010000744.1:0-65397 GCA_029204085.1 Mycena sp. CBHHK59/15
CATATCTATGCAGCCACGACAGAAATTGATGTCACCTGAAAAATCGAGGGAACATGAGGATCGCGCCCCAATGGAAATATCACCTGTACAACATCCCATAGAGGCAAGGAAGTCATGAAAAATCGACTGGGAGGACGGATCCGATGAAGGTACCGCATCTAGGAACAAGGCCCAAAGGGTACCGCCATCACAAGATAGCGCGCCATCTGTCGATATAAACCCCAAAATGGCAACACAACCCGACAAGACGGAAGCCACTAAAACTAAAGGAGGGGGAAGACAATCAGAACTATCGGCGCAATCAGAGAAAGGTACCGTGGTGAACAAAGTCCTGGATACGCTAATAACCCTTCCTTTGAGGGACCTACTAGCTAACTCCAGAGAACTAAGCAGTGGAGTGCAAGATCTATTAAAAATGCGCAATACATCAAAAGTAACGGCTTACGCGATGCGGCGCGATGATCCCATGGTAGCTTCAACATTCATAGCACGAAATAGAGGGTTCCTCATTGAAATGTTGCTTGAATGCGGTGGTAGGACCATCTCGGCTATCATCGACACTGGATCCCAGCTAAACATCGTACGTGAAGATATTGCCCACAGTGTGATCAGGAAGCCGATAGATCTCAGTCATCATATAACTGTAAATGATGCTAATGGTGGAGAAGGCATCCTGAAAGGCCTAGTGTCGGATGTACTTTTTGCCTGTGGAGGAGTCACCACAACTGCTAATCTATATGTCGGCAAGAACTCACCTTTTGATCTGCTTCTAGGACGACTATTGGCGCAGTTTATTTAGATGGGTTTGGGCACGGGGTGAGCGTGCCAGATAATCACACAGAAAGTTGTAGTGGTTCAAGATAAATGTATAAGTTATTTTCATAGTTCAGATTACAGCGGTTTAAATACTATTCGTGTACAGCATAAGGAGTCATACAGAGTCATAAGGACTCATACCGAGTCAGACTAAATAGTCTACAATGTTCTACATTAGTCCGGCGGCTTGCCTGAGTCATGTCCGAGGCAGTGGCCGAGTTGTGCCCGAGGCCGATGCCCGAGGCACTTGCTCCAATACTCCCCCTCAAGCCGGCAGGAGTCCCATGTCCGAACTGAACTGATCATTCTTCATACGAGGTAAAGCCTTCGTTAGAATGTCTGCAATCATTTCGTTTGTTGGACAATATTCAACATTGACTGTACCGTTCTCAATACATTCCCGAATGAAGTGGTTCTCAATGCGGAAATGCTTCGATCTTGCGTGGTGTTGTGGATCATAAGCAATCGATATTGCGGATTGGTTGTCTGAGTAAATCAATGTTGGTTCTGCTGGGAAATTGAAGGGTAATGCTTCAAATAAATATCGTAGCCAAATTGCGGCCCGAGTTGCAGCTGCAAGAGCTGAATATTCCGCTTCAGCAGTGCTGAGTGCAACTGTCGGCTGTTTCTTCGAATGCCATGCAATTGGGCCACCAGCAAGGAGGTAAAAATATCCCGAGACTGATTTGCTGTCATCCGGGTTCGATGCAAAATCGGCGTCACTGTACGCGCCATAGTGTTTGAAAATAGATTCGGAACTCAGGTCCGGTCCTCCGAAAGTAATTCGCCGATCCTGTGTCCCCTTTAGGTAACGGAAGATTCTCTTCATTGCTGTCCAGTGCGTCGCGCTGGGATTACTGGTGTAGGACCCGATTCTGGCGACTGCATACGCTATATCTGGACGACTGATAGTGGCTGGCCAAATTAATGAGCCCATGTGCTCTGCAAAACTTCGACTTTTCTCGTCGGTAGTCTGTCCTTCAGCCTGGTTCTTCTCGAGGACGACGTTGGGATCCATCGGGGTCTTCACTGTGGACATTTGCTCGTATCCAAAACGCTTCAAGATTCCCTCAATATAATGCTCTTGGGATATCTGGATGGTCTTTGCTGCGCGGTCACGGTAAATCTCAATACCAATGAGTTTCTGTGGTTCTCCAAGGTCGTTAATTTCGACTTCTTGTTTCAACGCGGTTTCTGTGGCTGATAGCATGGTGGGATTGTTACTGAATAGCAGTAAGTCATCGACCCAGACCGTGATAATCACGAATTGATCATTGTTGCGGCGTGCATAGACACCGTGGTCAACTTCAACGCGTTTGAACCCGTGCTTGGTGAGTATTCCATGCAATTTTCGGTTCCACTCCCTACCTGACTGTTTCAGTCCATAGAGTGTCTTCTTTAGACGGCATTTGCGACCTGAACCATCGTCAAAACCTGGAGGTTGTTCCATGAAGACTTCTTCCTGCAAATCTCCATTGAGGTAAGCTCCCTTTACATCCAACTGTTTCATTTCGAGGTCTCGAACAGCTGCGATTGCAAGGAGTGCTCGGAGGGATTCAAGACGTACAACCGGCGAAAATGTATCGAAATAATCAATACCAGGAACTTGTGAGTAGCCCTTGGCCACAAGTCTTGCTTTATAGCGCACAATATGCCCTTGCTGATCTGTCTTTAGGTCAAATACCCATCGACATCCAACTGGTTTTCTATCGGCTGGACAATCCTCAAGAATCCATGTACCCATCGTGCTCAGATTGGTGAGCTCGGCGTTGATTGCCTCTTCCCAGTGCGGCCATTCAGGCGATGATTTTGCCTCTTGAATGCTCTTAGGAATATTGGGTTTACCTGGGTCAAGATCTCCGAGTGTGGCCTTGTACGCAAAATTTGCGATAGGGTTGTCCTTGTCTTCTGCAATGGCATCGGGTTCTAATTGTGAATCCCGATTAGGACGGTGAGCCTGCTCTCTGCGAGCGGCCGGATTTCCGAGCTTCAGATAATTCTGATCCTTGACGGTGCGTGTTAATCTGCGTAGTGGAATTGGATTTATCTGGTTGGGCTTCGGATCATGTTCTGTTGCGAGATGGGGTGTTGTGGGTGCAGATGATGGTGCTTTGGGCTTCAGCAGGTTCTCGCTCGATGGCGGCGGTGCCGGCGGTGGCGTAGACAGTGGTGCGGATGATGATGATGCCTTGGGTACGTTCTGCGTCGATTTCTGCGAGGTTGTTGGCTGATTTGATGGTTTCGAGGATGTCCCATTCTGTCACGTACCGTGACCTCGGAGCTCCATCGGACTCCGATTCACTATTTCCCTCGGAATTCCATCGGACATCCGATGTATTATTTCCCTTGGCATTCAGCACTTTGCCTTCATTTTACTTCATCCCTCCCATTTATTCTATTTGCTTCGTTCAAACCCGGAATTCCATCGGCCTCCGGATTTATCTTGTTTCTCTTCACAATACTTATGCTCCTATTGGTTCGTACTGTGTCTGACTGTCACGTACCGTGACATCGGACTCCCTCGGCCTCCGAGAATCACCGAATCGTAATGTCCCCATTTTTATTGGCTACTTCATTCACCATATGCTCAAGACTCCCTATGATTCACTATGACTTTCTTCGTCGGCGTCCTCGGCCTTCCGACGTCCGCCGACACAGCATTGACTTACATTGACTCCTACATACTCGTTCCCATCACGGAGCCTATCGGCCTCCGATGATTAATTACACTTCGATATCATTTAAATAGCTCGATGTACTCTCGCCTCTAGTCAGCCTGAATATCGACTAAGATTGTGCTCTATCTTCGTCCCTCATCCTCTCTGTCTTATCCTTCTGAAATCGGGCCTTGGGCGTAGAGAAAGGCGCAGCGCACGAGCTGAAGCCAAGCCCGCTCCAAACCCCTCGGGATTCCGAGTCGGTTCCGACCGGATGGGACTTATCATTCATCCACGAAGTTTTACCTTGTGAAAGTCCTAATCCACCTCACTCACTCGCACTTGCTTGTTGGTAGGAACCTCGGAGGTCCGACTCAACTCCGAAATCGTCACATGTTCTTGCTTTCCACTCGCTTCTGGTTAGCAGGAACCTTCGGACCTCCGATCGGTCCCGAGGATGTCCAGTTCTTGACACATTCGCACTTCCGTTGTTCTCCCCCTCGGATGGTACATCCGTCGAAATTTCGTTGAAATTGATGGAGGGATCGGTGAATTGGAAGTTGCGAGAAATCTTGACGCGGTGAGTGTTTGTATCGTAATAGCGTACTGCTTTGGCTCCGTCGTAATGGCCACAGAATATATGTTTGATTGCCCTCTTGTCAAGCTTTGATAAGCTCTCGACATCTTCGCGAAAAATCCATACTGGTGCTCCAAACTCCTGGAAATGAGAGACATTTGGTTTCTCTTTCGTGAATGCCTCGTGCGGTGTTATTCCGCCGGGCAAGGCTTTCGTCGGGGATCGATTACGGATATAAGCGGCGTGAGTTACGGCGAACTCCCATAAACTTTTAGGTAAGTTCTTCTCCGCTAACATTGCTCTCGCTAGCTCTACAAGCGTCCGGTTAGTCCTCTCAGAAACGCCGTTCTGGGACTGGGAATAAGGTGCCGTCTGATGAATTTCAATACCCTTGGCTGCGAGTGCTGATTTAAGCTTCACATTCAGGTATTCAGTTCCCTCATCGACACGAATCCACTTTGGTTTATAACCATGCTGCCGTTCCAGCCATTCGATGTGCTCCATGACTTTTGTCTTAGCCTGATCCTTGGTTCTCATAAACAGGACCGTCTTTCTGCGGCTAGCATCATCGGTGAAAGAGATATAATAATAATTCCCTTCTGTTGACCGCGTACGTGCAGGACCCCATAGGTCACTGTGGATGCCTTCTCCTGGATTCTCCGATCGGTGAAGGGCTTTATGTGGGAATGGTGTGCGATGCATCTTGGCCTGAATGCAGGCTTCGCATACCTCGACTTCGGGCTTGCTCTCGGGATCAACGGTGAGTCCTTCTACGGACTTGTTCTTGACAAGGAGTTCCAACGTCGTGTTAGATACGTGTCCATACCTGCGATGCCACGCTGCCCAGCTGTTTGGGCTTTCCTCACTCGTCCCGGTATTTGCTCGGTTCCCGACTGCCACTGCGCTGATGTTCTGCAGCCAGAACAATCGGAATTTCTTCTTGCCTTGCAAGACGAGCCTTCCGTCCCTATTATGGATATTGGCCTTGCCATGTTGAAATGTGGCTGCTCCTCCTGCATCATCTATGCGCGGGATGGACAATAAATTATTCACAGCTGTCGGTGCATACAATGCGTTGTATAAGGTAACTATCTCCTTCTGACCATTGATATGGCTCTCAAGGGTAATAGTGCCACGTCCGTGGGCTTTAACAGCATTGTCGCCAAGTCCATTGATCGTTTCACCGTTAAGCGGGGTGTAATCCGTGAAGATGTCCCGATTGTTGGCAATATGGACTGTGCAGCCGGAATCAGCAAGCCACGCATCTCTCGATAGACGCGAATCAAAGTGGGGGTTAGGCTGCATCGCCGTGAAAGCAGATTGTGGTTCAGAATCTTTGGGAGCCTGGTTAGTACCTACGTTAGCTGAATTTCCCCTTTTCTTACCACTGTTCCACTTACCTTTACCCTTTCCACCGTTGTTCTTCGGGCCTTGGCCTTCTTTGGCTCCGCCCTTGCCCCAGCAATCCTTGGCCATGTGCCCTGCCTTTCCGCAGTTAAAACAACCATCAGTGATGTTGTTAGAGGACTTGCTGTGCTGTCCGAACAGTGCTGATGATCCCGTAGATTCTCCAGCTTTCTCCTTCCGGCGTCGATGCTCCTCAAGAATGAGGGCGACCAGCTCGTGAGAGCTGACAGTGACGGGGCTCGCAGGCCCACCGGGTGAAGGTACGCTGGCCGGCACGGGGTTAGTTGTTAACTTCCCGTTGTTTGCCGCCAGGTACGAGCTTGTGAATGAATCCCAGCTTTCTGGGAGAGAGGTGATCAACGCGATGAGGAATTCCTGGTCTGATACCAGGCTACTCATTGTGTTCAGCTGCTCTTGAATAGATCGAAGCTCCGTGATGTGAGCTCCGATGTCAGTGCCTTCTTCGGCAATCGTACGGTAGAGCCTCCGTCGATATGACATGATACCTAGTTGACCTCTGGCTTCTTTCACAGTGCAAAGTTGCGCCCACATCTGGGCCGCAGTTGTAGCTCCTGCAAGATGTACCATCTGGGAATTTCCCAAAGCAAGTTCAATTTTGCTTCGCGCTTTGCCATCGGCCTTGGTCCATGCTGATATCAATTTCTTCTCATCCACAGTTGGCTTCGTTGGGTCTGCTGCCCTCGGGTAAGCCTCGGTGCCATCAATGTAACCCTCAAGTTCATTGTCGCGGAGTATCGCCAGTATGCGACGCTTCCATGGCATCCAGTTCTCCTCATTGAGGAGCTCAATGCGTGTAGAGTGTTCAGTCATGTCCAGAAGCGAGTAGATTGGTACGGGTCTGTCTTACAGATATGTCGGTGCTGATTCTTCGATGAGAATAGAGTGTTGCTAAGAAACTGTGTGATTATAGATTCAGGCCGGGGCCCATAACCTATTGGCGCAGTTTATTTAGATGGGTTTGGGCACGGGGTGAGCGTGCCAGATAATCACACAGAAAGTTGTAGTGGTTCAAGATAAATGTATAAGTTATTTTCATAGTTCAGATTACAGCGGTTTAAATACTATTCGTGTACAGCATAAGGAGTCATACAGAGTCATAAGGACTCATACCGAGTCAGACTAAATAGTCTACAATGTTCTACATTAGTCCGGCGGCTTGCCTGAGTCATGTCCGAGGCAGTGGCCGAGTTGTGCCCGAGGCCGATGCCCGAGGCACTTGCTCCAATAACGACCGTGGCAGCGCGGGAATATGGTGTCAATAGACGAAAGAGCAAAGGGCACATACCTCGTATTCAAGGACCCGGTAAGCATGGATGGGAGGTACGAACTTTTGGTGTCTGATGAACGACTAGCACAAGGCTCTGAAGCGTTTGCACATCAACTACAATCACACTACACAGCCGCCATCCGCACGGAAGCAAATCCCGAGTCCACATCTGTCCACGGACCGAGTACCGATCGCACTAAATCCGACTCCCCCGCTGACATCATTTCTCGCATCTCGTCTCACAGTGACAGACTCGGCAGCACTAAAGAGCACAGCACAACGGCCCCCGGCGATCTGACGATCTCTTGCTTGTCTCAGATTTCCGATACCTCGCTGCATGACGCCACGAGCCTTGGCCGAATGGAGACTGCACGTCCTATGTCCCAAACCCTCACCACTTCAGTAGGACGTGAATTCACGAGCCTCAGATGCTTGGAGGCCACGAAGAGACTAGTCTATGATGTGCTTTTGCTCATGCGCGTCGCAATATACTTCAGTACGATCGTACTAGTCTGCACGGGCATAAGGATTCACGCCTGGGTTTGGAATAATTACGACTCTCAAGAGTATAAAAACCCATCGCCTGCACTCTGGTCAGCATTAAATTCTGTCTCCAAACCTTTCACTCAACCGCCCTCTTTCCCAGAACTCAACTTTTGCCTGCCATTAGTGCCAATGCGTCTTCGGGCGCTCTTTTCTCGACAGCCCGAAAGGCAGCTCCCATCCGACCACCTTCACTATGCGGGCGCAGGCGATGCCGATCCTCCTGCCTCCACGCCCTATCGAACAGTTGCCAACGAGGCATTACGACAGCAGCAGGACGCATTGGAAAACAACCGCGACCATATCCGACCACTCGTTCTATCCTCAGCTCAAGGCACGCATAGCATTCGTGTCGACGAGAACAGTATTCCCCACGCCCACGGAACTGGTATTAACGGCTCCCTTGCTGTTCAGAACACCGACACCGGGCTACCATGCGTCACCAACGGCCACTTTCAATACGACTTCTACGCCGCGGAACCTGGATGGGCGCTCGACGTCCCAATGGTCTCGGCAGACCAAGTTCGCACTGTCCTCTTCGGATCTCATGGCCCAATCGTTAGCGATGACTGCATTGCCGCTACATTCCCCGTAACAATGTTCCCCCATTCGGTCGACGACCCAACCCGACAAGCTCTGGTCTCACCAACTCATCCAGCAATCTCTCCAAGCGAGGTATTCCCTATTTCACAACAGAATCTGAACTATGTTAATGACACAATCACTGGTTTACAGCCTGCACTCCAGGCAAATGAGCCTACCAAAGCCATGGTACCTGCGACTTGCACCCGCTGCAAAGTCCACGGCATCCACACGCCTCAAGAGTGTCCGGATCGCTTGAGTGAAAGCCTTGCTATCATTGCTGAGAAATCCCGAACTCAAGTACGTACTAAACTTGGTCTTGGGGTTTCGACTAACACACCCCAGCACCCGTACAAGGAAGAATTGGCTACGGAATGGATTAAACGAGCCGTGAATGACTTATATGACCCATCTGTACCAGCCTCAGCCGAGAAAGCCCGATTCCGCCAGGCTTTCTTGCGCGAGCAGGCTGATACCTGGCCCCTACCCCCTTCTGACAGCGCATGGGCCACCATGGACCCGCCTCATCCAGACTGCGATCGTTGCAACTCGGAACAAGTTCACCTCGTTACCTTTTGCCCGTCTGAATTCGGCGACTCCACGAGGATCCATCCGCTGGTAGCAGTATGGAATGCCTTCACTCCCCGCAGCCTTTTCCCCACTCAAGTCTCTCCACTAATTAATCTCGAATTTCCTCCTGCTCGACCCGGAACCCCGTACCCCCACGCACAAGAATACAACGAACTCTTGCAGGATGTGCCATCCCTAGTGTATGAACCAGTATATACTTCCCAGCTAACGGAAGAACCTCGAAGCTATGATTCTGGACCACGCACCCGATACGCATTCACAAGTGATCAATTAATCGCTGGTGCGAATAACATTAGTTCTGAGGAACCACCTGCTTATGATTATTTCACGCTGCTACTAGATGAGACACGACGGATTCATGGCCCCGACTCCCCACGCTTTTCGCCGGAATTTGCTGAATACCTAGACCAACATATATTGGATCAACTATACGATGCTCGACATGTACTAGGATCACCTATCATTAAGTATCCAGATCTGTCAATTCTTGGGCCAACTGCATATTATGTAGAGGGCGATGAGCGGGGCATCAAAGTACTACGTCTCCCCATCATTGATCGTGTCCTCGATATCGCATGGTGAGAATGGGGCTTTGCCCCTTTCTCACCTATCAACCGAATCCCTCTAGCCGGCGTAGAGAAATTTCTACGCGATCTCTTCGAAGGATGGGGGTACCTTCCACGAAGCGTAGATCGTGCACTGGTTGAATCTCAGCTTCGATCGGCTACAGAATTCTCTGGGGCCCTGCAACAGAGAAGGATCAATAATGATACCGTCCCCTACATCGGAACTCCTGAACGACTCATTGACGCCATGTTGTGCGCCCTTTTTCTCGAAGTGACCAATAAACAACACTTACCTGAATACTCTAGCACGGCTTCTCGAGCACCCTTTAACGCGCCACCCATCATCCAACAGTACCCGGAGCAACCTCAGAGCACGTCAGCAGTCCTAGGGACCCTGGAAGAAGTCCGCAACTACCGGCGGACACCATTACCCTGGAACTCGGCCAATAACGAGACATGGGCTGCGGCCTTCGCTGCTTACCTCGATGAAGTAGTCTTTGACAACATCTGGGCTATTCGACGGGCTATTGGCCCCGGAAGCATTCGGTATCCAGATATCTCGGACGAGTCCAACCCGGCATATTATATGGAAACATTGGCAGACAGCACCCGAGTTTTACGCATTCCCGGACTGGATAACATCTTCGACGCATTAATTAGGCACTGGTACTTCCATCTGTTTTCCGGCAACAACCCCTTCACGTTGCTCGAATGTGAGCAATACATGAGGGAATTATTCACTTGTTGGGACTATTTACCCCGCTGCGTCAACCGTGCAGCCTTCATTGCGACCCTTGATCAACCTATGATCACTCTGAGTCCAGATCCGACCCAACCCGACCAAGGCACCGCCGATCCTGAGTATGTGTTATCTGTAATAAAGTCTGGTTCAACTTGCTCATCACCTCCTTCGCTACGCAGCCCCACACTATCGGTACCAGAAAGCTTCGAGTTTCCTCGGGAATTAGACTCTATCACCTTCACTTCGGATGTACGAGGCCCATTTACTGCACCATTGGACATGGAGTATCATCCGCGCGACCCTATTCCTGGATCCTTTATCCTATCCATCCCAAACGAACTCCTCGCTCGCCGTGCAGCCCCCTCCCCGTGGAATGATCTTGGCAATCTGTATAGTACAGAATTCCAGGACTATATCGACGAACTCGTGTTCGATAATATCTGGAAAATACGGGAAGATATTGGTCTCAATAGCATGAAATATCCGGACTTATCGGACATTCATAATCAAGAATATTACTTGCAAGAAATGGGCAACGGAGAACGACTTCTTCGGGTACCAGGAATCGACCGCATTGCCGAAGTATTAGGAACACAATTCAATTATGTCTTCCTCGCCAACGACAATTCACTTTCCTTACCTCGGAGTGAGGCTTGGATTCGGCAGCTTTTCCTCCACTGGGATTATCTCCCAACCAGTGTCGATCGCGAGAGATATATGCAGACACACCCCGACTCAGAGCCTGTTCCGGGTCTTTCCCTGGCCACGTCTCCTGCCTCTACACCTCCCTCCAGTCAATCCACTAATTCGGCAAAGAGTTCCCCAACTCTTGTACCTCTCTCGCCAGCAGGAACAGAAGATTCAGCGGACTCCTTCGAAGACTATGTCTATAAACAAGCACTTAAACAGTACACAGCGGAATTTGAGTATGTTTTAACGCTCCCCGACCCTAAGAGCAAACTAACAGGAATTCCCAGCCCTATATTTACTTCCCGCTCACCTACTCCCGACAGCTTACCCGACCTTGAACCGCCATCCTCCGGAGATGAGGGCTCGTGCCTTCCCACGCCACCACCCGACGATCCGGTCATGCAAAATGCTCGATACACCACTTCTTGGATAAACCGCACGATCATTGGTCACGATGACTGGTCGTCCTCGTCCCCCGATAGCAGCACCAGCCAGTCCAGCTCAGACATTCCACCTTACGACGCCGAACTACAGTATCCTGAGTATGCCCATGAGCCCATTATTGTGGCTGCAATGTTCGCTCCAAAAACTGAGGATGGCGACCACACAGAACTCTCGGAACCCAACACTCCTGCCCGCACTATAGGCGACGACATTCCAGGACTCCAAACCCAGCCTTGACGAGATTTCGACGATGATGGAGCCGGAGGATCAGCCAGTTCACTCAACTCGTCCCCAGAAGCCGTGAAAGCTCCCATTACGGACGAATTCATACCCGGTTTGAATAGCCTTCTAAAAATCACGAATGATGCTCACCGTCAATCCTATGCAGGAGCAAACACTCGGAGCTCGGAGCGATCTGCGAAGGCCCCAACCCCGGTCATATTTCGCCGAAAACTTCAACAGCCCCCAGCCATCCTGACCTTGTTACGACGCCCCTACCGACCTTCTCCTTTGAGTGCGCCTGCCGACATCACCCAGCCTTCACTGCGGTCCCCAACTCCTTCTCCTGTTCTTAGCCTGGCCTCAACTGCATCAATCGAGGAAGACCTATCCCCAATGAAGGCGTCCTCTGTGTTAGCAGTCTCACTATCAGGAATCTCTGAAATCTGCACCAATCCCCTGAACGATGGTCTACCACTGGGACTAGGGCATCGAGCACAGAACCAGATAACTCTTCCTCCTCGGAAAATGATCCTTCGCCATCACCAGACATTTCATCCCCAGATGCCACACTACCACCTAACGTACCCGCCGGGCCACCGCTTGTAGCACTAGCTGAACCACCATCCATTCATGAAATAACCACGGATCTCGACAAGCTCAACCAAGAATTATATGCTCTAATCTTCGATCAAATGAAAGAACCACTTCCGGACTTACTCACCATAGATTTACCAACCCAGCCCACGCACACCTCTGCGCCATCCGCCAACCCAAACAACTCGCAGGACATCGATCCTCCGGCCCGCGGTCGCCCTCGACTCTATAACCCTAATACGGTATGACGACGAGGAAACTCGGGGCCGCCTCAGTTTCGTCGGCATGCCCGGCCAACTCCTATTGACGAGCGAGAGCTCTCCGATTTTTCTTACTGGGAAAACAAGATGGACAAACTCACCCAACATCGCGCCGAGATCCAGCGGACCATTGATCGACTCACTCGGGAAATATCAAACAAGAATTCGCACAGCCAAGACCCGGTACTGTCCTGCTTTCTTTTTCACAAGAAAACCGGTATTGATTGGCATGAATGTGAAGCCCAATTTCCTCTCCCCGCCGACTACTTTCGGAACCTTTACCCCACATCCAATCCCCTTCTCCGAGCGCAGGAGGCTACCTTTCTCCATCATACGGCCCGATTTCTACAATTCAAGTACCATTACAATATCAGCTCGGCCATTGACAATCTCCTCCGTGTACGGCTCCAAGGGGATAGAGGGATTCGCCAACTCCTTGATCACAGACATCTCGACTCACGCGAAGCAGGCCGACGTGCCGTACAGGCTTACCATCATGCCTGGCGAAGACCAAGATCGTAAGCACTACCTGATTACATACCATACACCACTAAATAACAACACCCTGAAGACCGTGTCCGCTTGTACATCGATCTGCCAAATACCACAGATGCACACCATCATTTTCTGCAAGGGATCCTTCGCAAATTTCGAACTATACACAACAACCCCGCGCACCCCGACTTTTCAATTGGGCTGGCAAACAACGAGGGCCACATGGCGACGAACATCAGGATACTACATCCCACCTCACTCGACGAGCACGACGCCGCTTGGCCCGCCTTAGGCAGCAGGAAAGGACCCGCAAATACACACAGAATAAGTTCCATTAAGGTACCAAGTCCACATTTATGTTTGTTCGCCGCGGGCCTCACTCCTTATCACACAGTGCATCTATCAGCTGTGACGAATAACTATGCTATAGCAGATCCACGTGATTTCCGTTATACTTCCTCTTCATTTCTTTTCAGGGCTGAAACGCCCGTGGACGCTTCCGCAGCTACCGAATCGCATTCCAACCCAGACACTCTAGCTAACACTTACGAATCTATTTTTCTCAGGGCTGAAACGCCCGCGGACGCTTTCGCAGATATCTACACGCATTCCTACACAGACAATTTCGGACTAATACCCCCTCCACTACCCTATGTCTCTATCTCTAGTACAAATCCAGAATTACCAAACCACCGTATCCCATGTAATACCATCCACTCGTGGCCAAGCTGCCCAACTATCTTCGTCATTCTCATCTATGTCGCCATTATAGTCTCAGTAGCCTGGCCCTACATCTGTGCTGAACTCTCGACACAATTAATTCGGGTGCTTTCCTACTTCAATGATATTATTGAACAAATCTTATCTCACCACATTATATCGGGTATCGATAGCGCCCCTTCCTCGAGAGAAACCAGTTATCTCCTCAGAACCCCCTCTCCCTTGTGCCACCAGTACGGCCATCACCACGAAGAAGAAACCATGTATTTTGGCTGCTATGTACCAGAACCTGACGACGAGTATATAATTAGTGCAACCGCAGGAGATTTAGACAACGGAGAACCAACTATGTCCTATACCGCATATAAACGTGTCGACCAGAAGGTAAAGCCAATATCCACCACACAACCCAGAGGGGCGCAGGTACGAAGAACCATTCCTGTAGATCCATTAATATCCCTTCCTGAGTTAAGTCCAATCTCGCCGGCTTTTATTCCGAGTTCGCGGCTCACTGCAGAACGACTGAAAGAACTGGAAATAAACACAACTGGATTCCTCTTACCGGAAGAAGAGAAGCTGTTCGAGCATGTGATGGACCTGAACCAGAATGCTTTGGCCTTCGAAGATATAGAGAGAGGTACTCTCAGTGATGAATATTTCTCCCCTTATGTGATACCAACTGTCCCGCACACACCATGGGAAGACAGAAATATACCCATTCCTCCGGGAATTCTCACCAAGGTTATCGAGGTCCTCAAATTAAAAATGGCGGCTGGAGTATATGAGCACTGCCAGTCTGCCTATCGGTCCCGCTGGTTTTGCGTGTTGAAGAAAAATGGGAAGTTGAGAATTGTTCATGACCTACAACCGTTAAACAGAGTCTCTATTCGTGACGCCGGAATGGTACCAATTATAGATGACTTTGTCGATGGATTTGCGGGACGCCAGTGCTACACTGTGTTCGATCTCTACTGGGGGTTTGACGCCAGAAAAATGGACGAAGAAAGTCGCGATATGACAGCCTTCATGACGCCCTTAGGAATGTTGCGAATCACTTCAATGCCCACCGGGTATACCAATTCACCAGCAGAATTTCAAAAATGTATGGTCTTCATTTTACAAGATGAGATTCCACATACAGCCAACATATTCATTGATGACTTACCTATCAAAGGCCCAAAGACACAATACTTGGGCGAAGATGGAAAACCAGAAGTTCTTGAGGCCAACCCTGGTATTCGCCGATTTGTGTGGGAGCATGCTTGTGATGTGCACCGCATTATGCACCGGATCAAATGTGCTGGTGCCACATTCTCCGCCAAGAAAACCCAGATTTGCCGTCCCACTGCTCTTATTGTTGGACAAGTCTGTACCCCTGAAGGCCGTATTCCTGATCCCAGCAAGGTCTCTGCCATACTAAACTGGCCAGCTCTTACCGCCGCCAAAGAAGTCCGCCGGTTTCTGGGACTTTGTGGGACTGTGCGCATATGGATTCGTGACTACTCGAAACTTGTTAAACCACTCTCAGAACTATATCATATAGGAAAGGAATTTGACTGGAATCAACGACGACAGGACGCTTTCGCACATATTAAGGAACTGGTCAGCACTTCGGAGGCTCTCCGACCCATCGACTATAACTCTGACGAGCCAGTCATCCTCTCTGTAGACTCAAGTTTCGAAGCTACCGGAATGGTCCTTTCGCAGATGGACTCAAACGGGCGACGACGGCCAGCCCGCTATGGTTCAGTGCCCATGAGTGAAAGAGAGTCCCGCTACTCACAGCCAAAATTAGAATTATTCGGACTCTATCGCGCTCTTCGCAAATGGCGACTTTATATCATTGGTGTCAAAAACTTGCACATTGAAGTAGATGCGCAATATATAAAAGGTATGCTAAACGAACCGGACCTTCAACCAAATGCAGCCATTAATCGGTGGATCCAAGGCATTCTGCTTTTTGATTTCAAACTCATCCATGTCCCTGGTGCACGATTCCACGCCCCTGACGCTCTCTCCAGAAGACCCCCTGCCCCAGGAGAGCTAGTTAAGAGTGATGACGACTCCTGGTTAGACGATATTGCCCTACTCACCTACTTTCCAACAGGGGAAGTACTTAAATTTGATCTATACTATCAACCACAGCAGCCCTCTTCTGCTAACTTCTCCCTACCCTCCTGTTATGCTACACGCATTTCCCAAGAACAAAACCTCCAAAACATCAAACGATTTCTCAAAACCCTAGAAACCCCGATATTCGCAGATCCTCAGAGCAAGCGGCGATTCTTACAAAAAGCTACACGGTTCTTCGTGCCCATTGGAACCGACGACCTCTATCGACGAAATGGTAAGCATCCACCCCTGCTCGTCATATTAGCACCTGCGAAACGACTTGCACTTTTGGATCAAGCACACGAAAAGCTTGGACATCGAGGAGTACAAGCAACCTTCGAAACTATGCGCCGTAGGTTTTATTGGCCACACTTGCGAAACAATATTCAACACCATATCCAGTCATGCCTTCGGTGTCAGCTTCGCACCACCAGACGAGTTGAAGTACCACTCCAGTTGTCGGTTCCGGTATCCCTTTTTAACAAAATTTATATTGACATCATGTATATGCCCCCGGCCCATGGTTATCGATATATTGTGGCTGCCCGCGATGATCTGTCTGGGGTCTGCGAAACTCGAGCCCTGAAGAAAGCCAGCTCACAAAATCTTGCCGACTTCTTCTGGGAACAAATATATTGCCGATATGGAGCCCCGCTACAAGTCACCACTGATAATGGACCCGAAGTGATGGGTGCCTTTAAAGTTTTAGTACGACGTCTGGATATTCCCATAGTCCAGGTTTCCCCATATAACCATCACAGCAACGGGGTTGTGGAACAAGGTCACTATACACTACGAGAAGCCCTAATCAAGAGCTGTGCAGACAAATTAACCGAATGGCCCTTCAAACTAGCAGCTGCAAGCTTCTCGGATCGAGTAACTGTCAGTCGCGTAACTGGATTTTCACCCTATCAACTACTCCACGCCACCGATCCTGTCCTTCCATTTGATCTCATGGAGGCAACCTTTCTTGTCAATGGTTACCGCACAGGGATGGCTACCTCTGATCTCCTAGCACTACGGATACGGCAAATTGAGCGGCATGAAGAAGACATCCAGCAAGCTGCTGAAACACTTCAGAAAGCTCGGTTCAGATCTAAAGCCCAATTCGAGCGGCGTTTCAAACGAAAACTATCCCACATACAACACAAACCCCGAGCATTGGTCATCGTCTTCAACAGTGAAGTAGAATACAAACTGAGCCGCAAGCATCATGACAAATATCTTGGTCCTTATGAAGTGGTAAAACGCACCAGGAATGGAGCTTACTGGCTGAAAGAGTTGGACGGTGCGATCCATCAAACACCCTATGCAGCCCGACGTTTATTGCCTTACATTACACGAAACCACTGGTTCATGAAGACTCACACACAGGCTGACGATAATTCTGACAACGAAGACATGGACTCTGAAACCTCTAGTAGCTCAGATATCACCAGTGACACTAGTGACACCGAATGAGGACCACGAAAAACCTAAAAGCACTTTAGATCAGGGCCTGCTCGGGTCCCTCGGATCTCCCAGACCGTGTTTTAACTTTGCAGCACATAATCCACTCAATCCTTAACCAGAAAAGTCGACAACATTACACAACAAATCGCCATCATAAAAACTATAATCTCTTCCTTTCCCACTTCTGTCATAACTACTGCCCTTTTCCTACCACCCCTTGCCCACTGCTCACCAGCCCCAGAACCCCCAAAAACTTTCAAAAATGTCCAACGCCTCGAAATACTCTCTCACTTCGTCCCCCACCTCTGCCATTGCGATTCTTCCTGGTCATCCCATCCCACCTCCTCCTACCAGCGACAGGATCATCGAGACTCCTCTACCCCTACAGGACCCAGCCAACCAAGTAGAACAAGCGCGAGTCACCCTTCACGATGAGAACCACTTTTTCATGTAGAACTCTGGCGCAGTCGTGAATTTCCACCGGTAGTGCTATATGAAAATTTCGGGACGCTTGAAGTGTACGGGCTGAATCTGAACCCGCTCGCCCGCCGTATCCGAGTATTCGATGAGGAAGGGAGAGCCCACACCGAGTATGAGGCCGTCATCCCTGCCTACAACCAAGTCAAAGCTACCAGGAAACACTTCAGCGTCCCTGAGGGCACTGAGCCCATCTTTTCCGGAGACACCCATCGTATGACCTACCGAAAGGCCCAGTCTGCTGACTATTGGTGTACCGCATACATCACTAGCCCCGACCACCAATTCTTCACCATTCATTCCCAATTGAGCCGCCACTCAATGAGGACTGGTACCAAACTTCAGTCACCCAGCACTTGGGGAAGCGCTGTAGTGGTTATTGAAAAGAGTTGGGAGCGCCTTGGATGGATTGGGTTGGAATGTCGCCTGGAAAGCACAGGTGCGACAATCTTTGTCGAAGTCTTGAGCGAGTATGTCGCTATCGACCGCACCTGGTATGGGAAAGCTGCACGATGGATTCGTATCCGGGCGCGGAAGATGATGAAAACCTACGACGAAGCCAAGATAGTTCGGTGAGTAGCCTGTTTACCGACCAGCGGTAGTAACCCAACGAAGGTGTCCCACACACAGTCTTAGGGATCTACAAGTCCCCTCCTTATCCCCCTACGCTGTTCGCCGATCAAACGATCCATCTACTTCGTCCTCATTGGCTCGATCAGCGTAAAGCAAATACCCTCCACTCACTACCACGATCAATCTGCCAGAGGTGCCTGTCTTATCATTGCCTCATGCGGACAAAAGATATTTCCGTTATAACCTCACATCAAATATATTCATTACTCCCTTCTCGTCAGCAGGAGGTTAGCCACTCTAAACCCCAATACTCACTTTTTTTCTTACGACAACCGATTCTTTATGTATCTGACTTAATTCTTGGTCCACAACTCTAATTACTGAGTGTACAAAGTTCACGAATTTATGACCCTCAAATACACACTACTGAGTTCAGCACATACACAAGGGAATACTACTCCAAGGACACCTTTCTTGTTTGTGCTGGAATAGAAGGTAACCGAGGACGGTTAATTATGTTTGTTCCCCGCGGATGTGCTACATGATAGAAGTTTCCCAGCAAAACAAGGAAATGGTCCGTCGTAGTATTCAAAACCACTTACCGCATAAAAACCACTTACAGCCAAGAACCCTTAAGACCCACTCCAGTATGCTTGCCCTCTTAAAGAGTGCATCGCTGGACCGACCCAATCGGTACCCGGCCCGGCTGACTAATCAAATCACGTGGCCATAACGCGTCCCAGCAGCAGCCACACAAACACAAACACACCCAGCACAGGAATGCACAGTTGCACAGGTATGCACAGTTGCATAGGAATGCACAGTTAATGCACAGTCGCACAGGAATGCACAGTTGATGGGATCAGGTACTGAATAGTATATAAAGCCTTGATGTAAAAACTACAATAGGAACCTACGAACCCACTGAATTGACCCTACCTTGGCTTGAAACTTATTTTGCCTGAAACATAACCACGAAAACCTCTGAGAATATTCTTCTAAGCCATAAACAAGCTTAGATCATCCATAATAAGCCCTCGTCTTGTCAAAGAGCTATCAGTTTAGCCTTTCGATAAGAGTTCGCTTAAAAGCCTGTCCATCAACTAAGTTAGGCGCCTGCTTAACCCCGTTAGAATTTATAATTAAATTCACCGTTCCCATCAAATTCCGCCTTCACCGCCACTGCACACTAAGTCCCCTTTCGAATACAATTATCAAATTATACTGAGATCAGCGGATCAATTGAAACTAAGAACCCATACAGGGATATTGTGATTAACGATACGTCACTAATATTTCTGGAGTATATTTTTACTCGGACTACACCGTCTTTATAATCCTTCTCCTTATTGTTCATTTCTCCGACATCACTTCTTCATCCTCTTTGGGACTCGTATTATTGTTATGTCCGACAGGTCACCTGGCTCGCACCTTTTTAGGAATACAATTAGGACTTAGCTATATAAACCCGTAACATATGCCATGTACTTCAGTTTGATAATTAACGTTGCTTTGCTCTACGCTCTGCACTGAGTCGTCCTCCGGTTAATTCCTCCGGTCCTCATTCCTTCACCGGCCACGGTAGTGCGCACATCCTACTGTCCTGTGGTGCTTGCGTTATCCTCCCATATACTTTCCGGAAGTTCCGAACCTCTGGTTTCCGGTTCCGGTTCCGGACTCGTTCATCTCGATCTTCCTTCGGCTCGGTATATAACAGGTGGTTGAATCTGTTGTAAGCATAAGAAAGTAAGTGGTAAAGTCGTACAGACTTATACATGGAGAAAGTATGAAGTAAGGTCAAGTGGAAGGAGGAATGTAGAGTGTAAGCGTGATGACACGGCACCTAATGCGCCGCGCGATAATGGATCTGCTGGGTTCTCGGCGGAAGGTATGTAAGTGAGTTTTAAGGTAATATTGCGGGCGTCGAGCACGTAGTGCAATCGTCTAATTGACAGGTTCATCTCGGCGTTGCGGGTGCGGCCTTTGTCAAAAGCACCTATAACTCCTTGGTTGTCCGAGTGGACGAGTAAATAGGTGTCGTGGAGGCCGGCTTCCTCGATGGCATAGATGACCAGCTTGAGGGCGATGGTCTCGAGCCAGCCAATGTGGCGAGCGCCCGAGTTCCAGGCTCCCATACCGCGCCACGCGTTCCAATGACTGTCGAGGAGGATTCCTATGCCCCAATCCGTGGAAGCGTCGACATAGATGTGTTGGTCGTGGAGAGGGCCGCGCGCGGTGATGGAACGCGAGATGTTTGGGCACGCGAGGGTGTCGTCCCACCACTGGAGGTCTGACCAAAGGGGGTCCGGTGCGTGTCGTTTCGAGAAGTTGTTGCCCTTGAATGAGGCGGAGAAGTTGGAGAGGCTGGGAAGGTGGGATCGGCTGAGGGGAATCACGAAGGTGATGTGGCAAAGAGATCCGTGGAGTTTGTCGACATCCTGTATTTGGCATGGCGAGAATCTGAAATCCTTCACGAACTCGCGCACCCGCTGCAGGAATTTCCTTCGCTTTTCTTCTGAAAGGGATACGCGCTTGCCTGCGATATTGAAGACAAAACCAATGTAAGGGGCTGAGTCTGCAAAGTCCTGTCCCTTCTTCTCGAGAGGGTGCCATGGCGTGCCGATATCTTCAATTAGATTGAGGGCCCGCTCTCGGTCGTAGAGGTAGGTGTAGAGGGTAAGGGCAGAGGCCGTGTCGGGCGCGGGGCCGGCGGGCATGTCAAGGGCGGGGGCGATGGGGTAGCGGAAAGGTAGGAAATCGTCCTCGTAGCGATTTATCGGTTTGACACCTTCTTGTTGCCAAATGTCCACGATGGCGATGGCGATGGAGCCCGCGTTGCTACTGGAGGAGGAGCAGCCAAATGGGCAATTGTGCTCGATGTAGAAACCTTTCCGTCCTCGTAATACGAACCACTGTTTGTCTTCGGGCCGAATTGGACATGTACGATGGAATTTTGCGATGTCGAGGACCATCGCTTGAGCGCCCTGGGGCGCGTTCGCGATCTGGGATAAGGTAAGTCGTAATTCACCACGTATTAAGGTAAAGGGTAAGTATAAGATAAGTGTTAAGGGTAAGGAAAGAATAAGGTGCACGTGAGGAAGATAAGCGGTAAGGTAAGGTGAGTGGAAAGGAAAGTAGGGTGCGCATGTGGGGGGGGGGGGGGGGGGGTTGACGGGGTTGGTAGGGGAAAGGTGGAAGGGAAGGCAAGAGGAGGTAAGCCCTGGTAAGGTGGCGAGTAGAGTAAGCCCCGTGAAAAAAAAATAAGGTAAGATGTAAGATAAGGTGACAACCCACGATTTCTGCGACCTCGGATGCCGTGCCGAATTTAGTGGGAAATTTGTCTTTCTCGACATAGGAGTTGGTGGAGGGGTGGTACTTGCTGCCCTTGGAGAGGTGGCGGCAGAGCCGGAGCTTGTCGGGCTCGTCTGGTCCCTGCGGCTGCACCGAGATAATAATGGGCGAGCACTGGAAGGGGCCCTTGAGGATCGCTTCAGTCTCGGCTTGGGTGAAAGGGCCGCTCATGCGTCGGGCGTCGACCTCTTCGGCTAGGTACTCGTCTATAAATTCATGGTGTTCTGCAGTGGAGGGGTGGTTCTGGAAAATGACGGTTTGGCGCAATTCCAGGAAATCGCCCATAGGGAAGCCGTGCTTGAGATTATGGATAAGGGAGGGGTAAGTGGTAGCAAGGTTATGTTTGTTCAAGAAAGATTCCAATGCGTCGACGTTGTAAGGCGTTGTTATGCGGTTAAGTATTTCGTCATGATCGGGCAAACGTGCGGGAAAAGGGAGCGAGTTCAAGAAAGATGCCGCAGGGCACGGCTCGTCAATTGGGCGGGTTTTGGCGGCACGTCCAGCTGAAGGCGTGGTGGTTGGCTCCGCAGAAGGTGCAGAGGTGGGCGCGCGCGGCGGGTTCATGCGTGCAGACGGCTCCATTACCCTTTGCATTCCATGCCCGACAAAGTGCCTGGCCGGATCGAACCGTACATATGTCGTTGCCGCGCCTGACGCCAAAGACGGGGGTGGTATTGTCGTCGAGGTGGGTGGCGGTACATTGATTCCAGTAGTGGCCACGCCTGGCGCAGAGTAGGCAGACGGCGGGCGGCGGGTCGCCACCGTTGCCATTTTGAAAGGGGCCAGGGCCGCCGCCTCGGCCACCGCTGCCGCCGCGGCCACCTCCGCCGCCGCGACCGCCGCGTGCGCCTCCGTTGCCTCCACCAGGAGGACCTCCGCGGCCCCCGGCGTTGTGGGCATACGACGCGGAGCCCAATCGCGCCTCCAGCTCATGCATACGCAGGTCGTTCACGGCCTGGTCGATCTCACGCGCGTAGAAAGGCGGGTCGTAACGGAAAGGTGTGGCGATGTATTTTTTTCGTAGGCGCATGTCGGTGGCGAGGATCGCGGGGTAGTTCTCTTGGGCCTTGTCGACTTGCTCGAAATGCCCAAAGTGCACGAGCCATCGCACGCTTTCTGGCGATTCGACGCCCCCGCTTGCCTCGGCTAAGAAATCGGTGTAGTTCCGCGAGGCCTCGATCCATTGCGCGTGGTCTAGGTCGGACTCCCTGAGGATCTTTTGCTCGAAAGCCTCCGTGTCGAGTACTAGCGGTTGCTTGAGATTCGGGGCCGTCGCGTTAATTTTCTTGGTAGCTAGTGTCACGGCCGAGGAAGTGATGTGCTCGAGGCTGGGCGAGGTGAAGAGGGAGAGGGGAATGTAGATGTTGTGAGTGCGGAGATCAAAGAGGAGGGGGTGGAAAGAAACTGGGAGACTCATCCCAGGTTGCAGAACGATCTCTTCACGCACCCTTTTCGCCGCCTTTCTGCCCTCAGTCTCGGTCTCCTCCTCTCGTCCACGTTTGCTGCCGCCAAGGCTGGTGAAAGCGCGCAGCAGGCCCTTGGCCGCGTTGGGGGAGAGCTTCTCCATGATCTTGTAAACGCGCGAGACCGGTGATGGTTCGATGCTCGAAACGGTGATGAAAGACTCGTCGTCCGACGCGTCGGGATGTCTGGTGGGATTTTCCGCGTGCTTGGCTCGCTGTAGCTCCCTCTCGGTGTTCTTGGACTTTATTTCATTGTTTTTGGAGCGACGCAGGGCCGACGGAAGGGCTTTAAGCGCGGCGACGACTCTTTGAGAGGTGTGGGTTTTTCTGGTCCGTGGGGGCGGATTCTGGTTGGTCGGGCCGCTGGGGGTGCTACCGAGGCCGTCCGTCATGTTGGGGAGCAGTATGGGTATGGATTGTAGCGATTACTAGTAGGGCAACAAAAAGCGAGCGCGGACGGCGTGTGGTGGTACGCGATCACGAGAGGGTGTGACCGGTGTCACATCGCGTGCCACTTCCCCGTTCATGCCTTCCTTAATCTTATCCTCTGATATGCTCAAGCCGCTCGTGCCTCGCGTCGAGCTTATCTCGGAGTTTTTAATCGAATACAGAATTGGTGGCACGGAGATATCGGACCGTGTGACTAAGGTAACGTGATGTGATTAAGTGACAGAAGGTCAGGTGCCTGGCGGATAACATCTGTAAACAACATAGCCACAATTTCGCGAAATCACTCGAACGTCTCTTGGATAGCTCAGTCACTTCAAAATAAAATAGTTGCCAAGCTTAATCCACTCAAAAATAACTATGTAATACTATTTATTCGCTTCGTGGATTTTACTATGATGGGCTACGCCATCTTGGAGTGAATTACAGTGGAAAAGGGTGGTTTCTCCAACAAACTCACAACAGCACCCAAAATAAAAATTTAAGACTCGTACTACACTTTTACAAAAGCCACTATGTGGTTTTGGATGCATCAGATTATTTTATTTTGAAGTGACTGAGCTATCCAAGAGACGTTCGAGTGATTTCGCGAAATTGTGGCTATGTTGTTTACAGATGTTATCCGCCACCTTCACTTAATTGCATCACGTTACTTTCGTCACACGGTCCGATATCTCCGTGCCACCAATTCTGTATTCGATTAAAAACCTCCTACTGAGATTGTGAACCTCGGACGACCGAACAGGCCCTTACATAAATAGTCTGCTCGAGTTTAGGCATGTTGTGTGTCAGCGTCGAATCCTCGTGAATCTCAACAGCAGTGCTACCTTGATTAACATCTGTCACAATCTACCACTCGTGTCTTGGCTTGCACTCCGAGGCTTCATTCCGGCTCATAGCCGGTGCCTGTGGTTGCCTTAGTCCGTATATAGACTAAGGATTGATCCGATCCGGCCCGTGGCCCGGCGCGATGACACCCGAGCACACGTGTCTTGTCATGTGCTTTTTGCGCGGCATTTAGCTACTTTCTCATTTCTGCACCAAATCCTTGGGTGTAACTTCAAAACTTGCATTAAATGCATCCTTATATATGATTATCCTGCCATATTTCTCCAATCTCTTCTGAACTGCCATGGAACGGTATAAAAGCACAAAGAATTGGGTTCAGCTCACTTTTTTCATGGAATTTTAAAAAAACTGGCCGGATAATCACGTTCTTCATCGCATTTGAGAGTGATTTGCCAACTCACACTTTCTCTAAATGTCCATGGCAAAAAAGTAATAGGCTTTGTGAGCCCAAAATCAACCAATCCCATTAACAAACTTGGTTGGGGATACATTCCGGCGCAAAGATTGCCTTGATCTCCGATAGCATAATGCTTCAGCCTATTGAAGTGCAAAAAACAAAGCTTAAACCTGGATTCCCTGCTGTGAACACTTATTTCACCTCGGGAGCCACAAACCCTATTTCTTGTTCAAATCTGAAGCAATCCTTTCGGTTCCTCGACGAAAATCAAAGATAGATAGTCCGGTTAGATGATTATCCAGCCACTTTTTTTATTCTGCTCCGAACGCTGATGAAACATGGTGAACTTCGGTTGAAAACAATGTCAGATTAAATAATTTCGAAAAAACAAAAAATGTGCTCGAATAAATGGACTCTGGGTCATATTACAATCCAACTTGTCTCTTCAGTTTGAGCAATAGATGTTGTGGGAAGAGGGAATAGAGTGTGGAAGGTTGGCACCTGCCCTGCCCATATATAGTAGCTGATCAGACCGAGTGATCCTATCATGATCGGGCATCTGGTCCGTACTGGAATCACCGTGGGCTCTTACCCGTCAGTCCAACCCGCCTATCCGCCTCCCCAAATGACTTAGAAACCTCAGCACTGAGCGGCGCCGCATGTGCCGAGGGCCAGCGCCCCCGGCGTCTGCCGAGTCTTCGTCCGAATTGGGATATGGCTTTGTCACAACTGTGATCCTTGATCACACGTGCTCGTCGACGGCTCCCGCTACGTTCCCGCCGCCTCCCGCCGCCTCCTCAATCCCTCCACTATACCTCCCCACGTTCCGGCTGTCCCAGCGCCATCGGGCGCCCAATAGCACGCACCTCCGCAATGTCTGCACTCGGGATCACCGGCGATTCGGTGTCAGGCCCAAAATGGATGGTTACCGCCCGCAGCGCGCCCGCTGGTAACACACGCACCCTCATCGCCTCACACGTCGCCGGCGTACTATATAGCTTATAATGTTGCAATAGCTCAGACGAATACGAGATAATTTATGCATTTTAAAAAGAAAACATGTGTAACTATATTTAAGAGGGGGCGGCAAGAGCGACGTCGGCGGCGGCGGCGGCGGGCACCTCAGCGGCGCCTGCAGCAGCGGCGGGTACCGCGGAGGTGGAGGGGGCACCCGCAGTGGCGCCGGAGGCGGCCGGACCGACGGGCTCGTCCTCGGCATCGTCGTCGTCGCTGATGATTGCCCTGCTGCGGGCGGTCAACTTACGCCTCGCGAGAACCATTCGCGTGACTTCGTCGTCCCGCCCTTTAGCCTTTGCCGGACCCTTCTTCGCAGGCGCTGGGGCCGTCGTTTTCTTGGAAGCGCCCCGCGTCGTGGCCTCCTTAGCCGGCGCCTTTCTTGTCGCGCTCTTCTTCTGGCGCGGGGGGGGGAGGACTTCTGCAGCGGCGACGTTTGCTGTCGTGGAGGTCGTGAGCGGAGCGCCCACGCGCGACCGTCTTGCGGCGCTTTGTAGGGCGCGGGTCGCTGGCTTCTGCAAAGAACGTCAATTTCGGCGCTAGAAGCATCCGTGTGTGACGCACCTGCACCATCTTCTCCGTTCTCCACATCCCCCTCGTTCGGCTCCTCGTTCGACTCCTCGTTCGGCCCCTGGTCCTCTCGATCTTCCTCGCGCACGGCGCCATTTACCGCCCGCTCACGGCGCTTTCTTTTCCCCGACGCGGCGTCCGATTGTCGATGGTTCTGGAGGGGCTCGCGCTGACCTGCAGCCACCTCTTCGTTGTACCTGTCGATCCGCTCCTGGCGCTCGGTCGGCGTTAGCTTCACAAACCTGCATGCATTGGTTTTGAGCGCGTGGACGAGTTGCTTGAGTGGGGCAAGCGAAGAGCTGAGCTCGCTTGGGTTAACCAAGCGAGGCGCAGTCCATCCGATGAGCTTGAAGCCTCTGCCATGGACTATCTTCTCCTCGTACTGGACGTACTCCATCTCGGCATTTTCGTCGCCCGTGGCCTCGACTATTACTTATCAGGAACCATCTGCAAAAGAGAAGCTCGGCGACACACCTAATTTAGCTTTCATAAGATCCCGTATCTCGCGCTTGAGAAAGTCGGCCTGCTGCTTCGACGTGCGAAGGAGATCTTAGGTAGATGAAGTAATTAGACACTGTAGCGAAGGCATTGAATCACGTACTGAGAACGTCGCATCCCGCGATTGCGAAAGCCTCAATCTTCATACCAATCTCCGCGGTATCCCATCGTTTGCGGCAGGCGACCTGCATGTAACTCTCGAGCTCGGGGGACGTGAAATACCACTGCGGCTTCGTGTTGAAGTCGGGGTTATTGCGAACGATGCAAAAAAACCCCTCAATGCCAACACGATGCCCGAGGCCGACCATCTAGTAAGAATTAGATTATTTCACTGCGTAAAAAGGGCACGTACGAGCAACTGCATGTTGCGGATCGTATTAGCAAGATCTGCAATGCGACCGCGGGGGGTATCTCTGCGTATCTTGACTTCCCGAGACCTGGCATCTATGAATCTGTCGACATATTCTTGCTTCTCTTCTTGTGTCAACGCCACATACTCCTCGTGATACTCCTTGTGCAGTTCGGGCGCAGCTTTAGGCTCGCCATCTGGCCGACAGGTTAGCTTGATTGAGGTTACAGTAAAAGAATATGCACGCTCACGGCATTCCGCTGCCTTCTCGCTCTTAAATGTGTTGTACGGGTTGATGTTCTCTTGGTGATGAACCATGTGTGCCCCACCCTGGAAGAATGTATCGAGGAAATACCGCTGGCTCCGGTCAAACCGTTCAGCGAGCTCCGTGGCCTTCGCATAAGTGTAGGCGAACCATTCTCCTACTGCCTCGTCGATCTGCGCCTGTTTCAGGGTGCGCGCAACTTGCTTTTCCTTCTTTTCCTCTGAGGTTAAGGGGGCGCGGGGAGGGGGATTGGTATATCTGATATGAGGCTGGCTAGCAGAGACGATTGTTGTATGCTGGGACGGCATGACTTGAACGTGTAGGGACGTGAGCAGATTTGTTGAAAGACTGAATATATTCACGTGAGCGCCTCGATGTGCATGCCGTGCACGCGAATGCTGTATCTCATGGGAATTTCTACATGAAACCGGGGATTTCATGGGAGCTTCAGGTTCGCTTCAGTTTCTTGACTGCTCGCATCTGTCATATTCATCCAGTAACAATCAGATTCCACGCTATGGAAGATATCGGTAAAGGACTTGATGATACATGCAACCTAATGGTAGGTATCCGTGCTCAAGGCGAGGAGCAATGCCTCCGAAAGTTCGTCACCCAGCTCCAGACGATTCACCTCGTCGTGATACATCACCGGGGAGACCTTACGAACGACGACTTCTAACGCAACACGGAGATAATCCAAGTCATTGTCACGGAGGAATTTCTCCGTCGTGGGACCGAGAACCACGGCAACGCGTATTGGCACGTCAGCTGTCCTGGGAGCGGAAACCGAAGGGGAAGACCGAAAAGTAGGGGTGGAAGAACGCGCCAGTGAGGACGTGACGAGAGTGCGTCCGATGGACGGCGATGTGGGATTGATGGGCGTCACCGCTGCCTTGCGGCTGGGGGTAGAGGGGGGGGACCTCAGCGACAACGATGCGATGGGGGCTGAGGCTACCGGGCGTGCTGCAGATTTATAGGTCATCAGTAAGCATAATGAATGGATAACCGTGACAGACCTTTAAGTTCCGCACGCAACAAAGCAATCTCCTCTTTGAACGCGAATTGCTGCTCCAGGAGCTCCTGCTCGTGCTGAAGGAGCTCGTCCTGTCGATCCTCATACTCCACGATGACGCCGATGCGTTCATCTGCCATTTCCCGAGCCGACGTAAGCTCCGCCGTAAGGGCGCGGACCTCGTCGCTAAGCTCGTTGACACGCAGAGACGATGGTGGCGGGAGACTTGGAGCTTGCTGAGACGTCGCTAAGGGGGGTAGGTTGCGCCAGGGACGCCCGCGAAAGACGTGGTGTGACGTGGCGGCCCTGGGAGCTGGTACGAGACGGTCTGAAGGCGGCTGTGCAGGTGCTGGGTTGCCGCCCTGCGAAAGAGACCAGCCCTGCGCACGAGCGCTGCGTGTCCAGCGCTCTACAGTTGGGAGACCAACGTACTCGATAAACGTTTGGACGATATGGGCGATGGCGAGATGGCTGTCGGGGTTCTCGCTGACGAAATGGGGGGGCAGATGAACATCAGCCTTGAGGCGATCTGGCGTCAGCAATGTATTCGGCGCAGTGGTCCCGTCCACGTGGAGGATGATGGTGGATCCACCAAATGCACGATCCCACATAGTTGCCTTGAGAAATAGAATGAGTTCTCAGGTAACTAGCCGTTGACTGCGACGTACCAGATTGTAGAGAACGCGGCGGATTTTGTCCGAAAAGCGTTTACGATGGTCTCTGCCTTGATCGTCGGAGGGAAGAGAGGCGCGCAAGGCGAAGAATGCGGGAAAGAAGGCGGAGGGACCAATAGCATGAGTACCATCCTCGCTGGCACCAGACGCCAGCCAGGCGATATCAGCATCCTCGAACCTCTGCTGATATGTATTGAAGATCCCTGGCTCAGAGGCGAGCACACCGAGACGGCGACGGAGATTGTAGAGGCCAAGAGGATTGAACTTGAGATCTTCGTAAGGGGGCGGCAGAGCGGAAAGGTCGTGGCTGTTATCAGTGGGTGGATGCGGGACGTGGATACCTGGGAGGCCCCAGTTCCACGAGGAGGACGCCATGGGAGAGAGCAAGAGACGTTGAGTGTTGATGATTCTCACGGAAATTGATATGCGACGGGGAGTACAGATATGCAAATAAGCCCCTGAGTAAGTCCATATCTTCTGCTGTACCATTCTATGACGCGAGTTTCGTATTGAAAAGAACACAATATGATCCTATATGTATATAACGCGTCTGAGGCAAGTACTGGCGCCCCCTGATTTTTGTAGACAGTGATGCACATGAACTAGTAACTCAACGCTATTCAAGTCCTTGTGATCTCCTGGATATCATTGAAGTCGCGTAGACTAGTCCCAGAGCTTACCCCATCGTAAGGGTGGGTTCCTGGGCATTTCCTCATGGTGGGAATATTATCTTGGGACTGATTCAGAGCTAAGACTGCCAGAATATTAATAGGCATTACGAGCCCAATTCTGACTTTAACATTCTGATAATCTGGATTCGGGGTCTCTTATACGTACCTGATAACATATTTCGAAACTGGCGCTCTCCAAGAGGTTTGAAAATTTGACAGCTTTCGAGGTTTTTTGCATCTCGGAGGAGATATTGGGGCCCGTTGATGTTCCAAGCTCTTAATTAGAAGACCAATGGCCAATAGGTTCCATTATCTATCGTTGGAACAGGGGTTGTGTCGCCTCAAAGGTTGAAAGTTGTGAATTGAACGTGGATTGAGGTCAAGTGCATTAATTGAAAATGCAATGTCGACGCAGTTGAACTTGAACTCAATCTGGACCAACAGCCATATTTTCATGGCGACGTTTCATATCACCCCAGATCTTTCTAATTCAGATACAAGGATGTCTAGTACGTGTATTCCACATTTTCTGAGATTTTCCACGTAGAAGGGCAGGTGGGTAGGTCGAAGATTCTGTTCGTGACACGAAATTTGGCAGGCCGGCAGATATAATGCTTAATAGAAAATTCACTCTTGTGTCTCTGTCGTATATATTCGATTCTGAGACATTTGTAATGGTTTGCAAGCTCTCTGAGCTATTTTCGAGGTGGTTCAATACCTCTGCATCCTGTAGAGCCGCTTCGAAGTCTGGATATCGGTGGTACAAATTAATTACGCGAGACGGTCCGATGCCCCGAGCCGGTTCTCCCACGGGCGGCTAATGAGCGCTTACTTTCAGCGTGCAAGTTAATATTCATTCCGCGTCCATCTCCTGCACATCTATAGTAGTAAGTCGTTCCATCAAGTCCACCATATGTTCATCTGCGCCCTCCAGCTCTCTGGGGATATCGTCGTCGGAGTCCGGCTCGTCGTACTCCACGGTCTCGCGTGTAAGTCCCAAATGGTGCGTAGCCCACACCGGCAACGTCTCATTAGCATTGAGACTTTCATCCCGCCCCACCCGATTTGCGGGGAACATGGACCCGGAGAAGCCCGGAAGATGGCTGGTTTTGAGGAGCTTGAAGACTATGGACTCATTTATTCGGGTGCGCTGCATCCACTGCTGCGACAGCTCGTGGGCTAGATCAGGCGCCACCATTATGTGGTTGCGAATGGCCCGAACATAGTCAACGTGTTCGTCCACCATGAAGGAAAGGAGACGCACAATCTCGACGTTCAAACGTCGAATCTCCTCCTTTGCCCGTTTAATTCCGAAATACAAGACCATAGCTTCACGGTTCGCTGGTTGCGCCCACGGAAGCTTCCGAATATCCGTGCGAGTGTCACGTAAGAGGTCAAATGCGGCGAGGGATACAGTCTCGATTACGGAAGTCCACGTAAGGCGGGCGCGAGGAGGATTGAGCTGCACCGCTGCGAGGTTGTACTTCTGCAGTGCAGCGCGGATTGCCTCTGCACGTGTTCGTAACGCCTTGCTGATTTTCTCCCGCAGTTTGTAGCCTGGATAGCCATGAGATGATGAGTTGAGAGACGGAAAGGGAACGCACCGACGCCACTCATGCCCAATTTAGTTAATTCGAATAGCCGCTTGACTACAAGGCTCTCGAGTTTGTCCAGCGCTAGCTTATAGCTACGTTCAGACAGTAGAACCAGAGCCTCTTCGTAATTCTTTGACCCCGGGAGCCAACGCTCAGTGATCTTGTGATCCGCTTCATATTCACAAACCTCATCCTCGACTAAGAGTAAGCGCTCGTGGGTTGAATTGTAACGTCGGTTCACGAGCGCGATCTGGGGCCGCGTGTACGCGTTAATCACGATATTGTAGTCGAGTTTTTGATGTTCGATTTTCGCTTTATCGCGCTCCTCTCTGTATAGGCGGGTAAGTAATGGACTCAAAAAGAACTGCCAATTCACATACTTTACGTCGCGGAGCTTGATCAAGAGGTCCATGTACTGCACCGTCTCGGCGACCTCCGGTGGTTCAGATTTGCGAGACAGGAAATATTCCTTTTCGTCATTGAGGTACTTCTCGTAGTCTTCGCCACAGGTCTTTAGGGCTCGCTCAAGGTCTTCGAGAAGCTGAGTACTGGCGCTGATCTTCTCAAGGGCCTGGCGGTAGTTCTGGAAGATAAAATTGCCTGCGGGCACCCGTCATTTGATCAATTGATCCCGATAAATCGACATCTCACCAGAGCTTGCATGTTTGTCCAGATCATGGAAATAAAAGTGCTCATCAATCTGCTGCTGTCTGTGGAAGGGGGATGATAACCGCGTGATTGATGCAAGATTATTGGACTTTGCAAAGGTGCGTTCACACTCTTCGAAGTCTTCCAACCCAACGCCTTCCACATAGAGCGGGTGCCACCCGATTTGGCACTCTCGGTTATGAGCATGACCGTGGAAGGCTGGAACAACCCCCCGGAGCCGTAACGCGACAGTCTTGGCACCGAGGGAACTGTGCTGAAGGGTTTTAAAAAATGCGCACATGATGTCATAACCAAGGACGTAGTCCTCTCCATAGGTGTCCATAATATGATTGCTGATTGCAAGCGGGTACTTCATTCTGTTGAATTGTTATAAAAACATCGAGAAATATAAACTGAACCTTACAACTCTCCACTCCGTATCATATCACACATGACCGTGACATGACCGTGGCGGCAGACAGAAATAAATATGCCTGCAATCGCGAAAAGGGCAAACATTTTTTTCCGTGCCTCCGGACCCGCGGCGCGCCAACGATCAACGCATGCATTGATACATTTTGTGAGGTCGTCGACAGCACTACCCTCAAGCTCGTTGACGTTGAGCCAGGCGATGTCTTCATCTCCATCTTGATCCCCGTTGAACTCCGATGGCGGTGCGGGCACGGATTCGTCCATGGTTTCCGTTGATGGCATATCCGAGACTGGAGCCGTGGGCGCTGATGGCGCTGATTGAGTTGCAGAGTTTTCGGGAATAGGGGCAGACTTGCGTTTCTAAGAGGAACCAGTTAACAGATGCGAGGAAATTATAGAAGGCGAGCAAGTACCTTTGAGTTCTCAACCTCGTCTTGAAATCTGTCCACTTGCTGGGGTGTAAGCCATCGGAACGAGGTTGACCGGCGCGTATCAGTCCGTGGAGTCCCCGATTGGAAGGTCGCATCAACGAGTTTCAAGGAGTTATTGCCGTCCATTGCACCGAGGGCCGAGTACTTGAGCGGTGGCTCGCCAACAGTCTTGTAGAAGCAGGGTGGACAGACATTCTTCATGTACCAGTCATCCTCCCTCTTCAATGCTTTCTGAACACGTTCTTCGACTCCGCGTAAAATTGCGAGATAAGCGTCGTAGGCGTCGCTTAGCTGATCGCGGAGGTACTTTTTGCGGGGAACCTGGGCCGCTGTGTCAGATGAATCAGCGGACTGACAGCCGTGGTATACCTTGTGTAAATGGCTTAATGCCTTGGACAGCGCATCAAAGCTGAACCGAGGGCAGACACGGTGAATCTGGCGGAATTGCTCAAGAAACTCGAGCGGAAAGGCTAGAGCGGGGGACTCGGGCGAAGATCCCAAGTATCCGTGCTTGAGGAGTGTCTGATTTCCGCGAGAAGCGTCGTCGGAATGTGAGAACATGCGAATCCCGGTTTCTGAAAGACGAGTATCAATTAGCCGAACCGAGCGCCGTACCACATTAGGAATACCTGAAAAGGATAGCACATTGAGTGGCCAGCTACATGTCTCGTCAACCGGAATTGGGCCGCGAGCCTTGTATTGTAGGTAGGCATCAATGAGACGATCCATCTGAAGCATCCACTTGTTGATCGCAAGTTGAACACGTTCTTTGCGCACTCTGGAATCAGTACGTCTGGAGAAGAGGGGCAATTTAGATGGACTCCCAATTCAATTGTGCACAGCGCTTACCTGAAGTGGTTAAAAATCTGCTGGAAGATCGCTTCCCCACCGGCATGGCTCTGGAGAAGTGCTTCCTCCCCCGGGGGGAACGTACCATACACGGTTTCGATATCCTCGTAGTCATTATTGTCGTCGCAGTCTATGTCCATGAACTGATACTGTGTTTCTGCGCCGTGATCGACCTCGATGAGCTCTTGGCGTTGTTCAAAGTTGAGCGCTGTGATCCATGAGTAAGATATGATGAATTTGAGGCCAAGAGGCTCTACATACCCGCGATTTGAGCCCTCTCTGTCTCCTTTTGCTTCCGGATTTCTTTCCCGGTTTTGTTGGGCTTGAGCGTGATTGATTTCAAAGAGCGATGGAATGAGCTCCCATACTTGACTTGTACACCATTTGACAAGCCTTTAGGCATTGTAGGGGGCACTCAGCGCTAGAGGGGACCGCAAGGCAACGGCGAGGCGTGCGCGCTGTCAGTCTGCCGATGCTTAGAATCCCAGCATCTCAACATCTGGGGCGGCGGGATTGCCGAGCCTTGGGCATCCCAACATCCCAACATCAGGCCCCGATAGCCGGACGTGTGAACGTACCTGACAGCCGGGCGGGGACTCGGGGAGCACGTAGAGGGTGACTCGAAGAACGGAAGGCAGTGCTCAAAGAATTGCAGGACAAGGTAATTTGTTGAAGTAATTAATACACGGGAAATGCTAGGGATAGGGTTCCTAGATATTGGGGAGGAGTAGTGCACAGAGGTGCAATGGGAGTGGTCGGTTGTGTGACGTGTGCGATGGGAGTGGGGTGGGCCAGTGAGAAGCGCATCAGAGGCGTGTTGGCAGCACTGAATCGCCAATGCAGACATCGCGGAGGTGGGCGCCATTGGGCGCCCGATGGCGCTGGGACAGCCGGAACAAGGGGAGGCATAGTGGAGGGATTGAGGAGGCGGCGGGAGGCGGCGGGAGGCGGCGGGAACGTAGCGGGAGCCGTCGACGAGCACGTGTGATCAAGGATCACAGTTGTGACAAAGCCATATCCCAATTCGGACGAAGACTCGGCAGACGCCGGGGGCGCTGGCCCTCGGCACATGCGGCGCCGCTCAGCGCTGAGGTTTCTAAGTCATTTGGGGAGGCGGATAGGCGGGTTGGACTGACGGGTAAGAGCCCACGGTGATTCCAGTACGGACCAGATGCCCGATCATGATAGGATCACTCGGTCTGATCAGCTACTATATATGGGCAGGGCAGGTGCCAATGCTCACAGAAAGAAGGGGCGAAATCAACAACTTCAAGCAAATCAACAAGGAAATCACACTGTGTTTCCTGCAGATGCCTCCAGTCCCCATCGGTAAGTCACAGATCCAAGATCTCACATAAAAGGCTTAGTGCAATCCTTCCCTTTCCCTTCCTCCTCTCTTCTTACCTTCCAGATGTCCAGCCAGTCCCGCTCTTCTCAGGCTCAACCCACCCCTGCTGTTGCGTCCGTTATGACCGCATTCTTGCCCGCCTTCAGTAAGCTAGGTTTCCTTCACGTGCGCTCGCCCGCTAAATATCTTTTCAAAAAAATCCAGTGGCCACTTGTTTCCTCGTCGTTCCCTTCCCCATGATGGGAATGGCACCTGTGGCCCTGACCGCACCTGCCGTCGCCGCCGCGACCCCTGAGCCAGTTTGCGCCCGCACTCCTGCTCCTGCCACGGCTCCCCCTGTTGCGAAACCCAGTGCTGGCCTGCCCACGCGCCTTGTAGCTCTGCTGCGCGATGAGAATGGGCCTTTCTTAGCCAACGAGGTGTTCAGTGCGACTCCCAGCCAGCCTCTGGAGCCCAGCGAGGAAGCTGTCCCCGCACCGGAGTGGTATGTGATCACTCGTGGATGCTTCGTTGGCGTCAGCCAGCAGTAAGTGTGCCTTTCAAATCATCTTATTCTCATACTCACTAATTTATTTTTTTCAGTGCGCTCTCGGACGTCCCAATCACAGGCATTGGCGCAAGTGCCCGTAAGGCGTACACCACCCAAGCGCTGGCCCTCGAGGCCTTCAATCAAGTGTTGGTTTGGGGCGGCGTGCAGGTACTTTAGTTGTGCGTACACCGCTTTTTTCTTCTTCTCTGCCCCTTGTACTAATCATTTGCGCACACATACCCCAGCACCGCCTAGCGCAGCGCTTCTCTCTTCCTCTTGCCCCTTAAAGTATTGTTTTGTTTTCCCTGGCCTCCACGCACCCATCAATTGATACATGATTTCTCTGTTTCTCCTTCGCATTGTCGGACCTGAGTCTCAGCCCAATGTGAACAAATTAAAAAATCTGACGATGCAGATCGCCAGCGAAAGACGAGCCGGAAGAAAACCTCTGAAATGTGAAACCTAAACTCCTGCCCCTGCAAAAAAAAAAAAGCTCCGCCCATCATCAAATGCTCCCACGGCTGTGCTGCTCCGCACTGTAGCCAGGGTGATTGTGCACTGCAGCCAGCGGTCCCCGTGCGACTGCACCACATGACACCTGACTTGGCGGATCGGTTCTCCTTAAGCGCATTATCTCGCTGGTTTTAACTTATTGTGTTTCCAATAGCGGTCCCACAATTATTGTTCCTCCTCACTTTTATCCAGCTACCAACTAGAATACATATTTAAAATCAAATCCCAAAAGACTCTTTCTTCGCACTGTAGCCAGCAATGTCTCCCTTTGCAGCCAGGCAGGGTCCACACTGTAGCCAGCCATCTGTCCACATAACGATCCTTCTGATCTGATTTGCATCATTCTGATCCTGATCGCAGATCTCCGTAACGAGCAGTCTCTTTGTTCCCTACAAACGGCAGGCGGGACCAAGTGGCGGTCCGCGCCTTGTTTTGTCTACCCTCTGGTGGGTTTCTTTCAGTGGGGGGAGCGCCCGCAAACTGAAAACTCACGCACCCTTTCTCTTCTGTCCAACGTCGTCCTATCTACCTCGGAGGCATTTTGTTACCATCATCCAAGCGCGCACGCCGCCAATCTCGCTTCTCACATCACCAATCCTCCACCTAGATGCTCTCCTTTGCCTCACTTCTCTGGTTCTTGTTTCACATGAACTCCGGTTCCCTCTGGCCAGGAACGGTGTTTATTGCGACTCTTCACTCGTCCCTCCTGGCGAACCTTCCCAATGGCGCCTCTCGATCTTACACCTGCAGAAATAGCGACTCTTGTTTCTTCCCACAATCATCCTGGACCTCTCTCTGCCGACGAGTTGGAACGACTTGTCGGTCATCTCACTGAACCGCAGAGGGAGGAACTGGTGGATCTTTTGGGATTGGGCGAGCTCGCATGGCAGCTACCCCCAGTCCTCGTAAAGGTCATGAAGGCGGCCCAGCGAATTATTCGCGAGGACCCACCTGACTACGACGATGAGATCAACACCATCATCCGCAATCTTGACCTGACCTTCCTCGGTGCGTATTCAAGATGTCTGCTTCTCGCTTTTTACTTCCTCTTTCTCATTCAAATTAATTACAGAGACGGCCACCCCTCCACCGTCATTGCCCGAACCTCCCGCAACCCCCGTGAAACCCCGAACCACCCAATCCACCCCATCCACACCTCAGACCGCTGGCACCAAGAAGCACCCCACTTACGATGTTGATTCCCCCATGAAAGTCGGCCGTGTTGTCTCCTGGTTTGAAGCGGGTGCGCTGATGCAAGGTGTTTGCAGGGCATCGGTCCGCAGGGCCACAGGCAATACTCGAACTCGCAAGCCTCCCTCCAGGGCGTATGTCGTCTTTTATGGCGGTGAGGTAGGCACCTTCAAAAACTGGGCGGACGCCAACCGCAGTATCACAGGCCATGGGCTTGCCATCCACACGGGGTTCCCCAGCATCCAGGAGGCACACGCCGCCCTCGAGTATGCTCGCAGCAAGGGATGGACCGCAGACAGCTCCCCCCCACCTTCTACCTCAGACTCACCCCTCGCCCTGCCTGGCTCCACCGACGATAATCCCCTCAACCGTGGTTCCAGTGACTCTTGGTTTGCGGTATGCCGCGGCGTTGCCCCTGGCGTTTATAGGTCTTGGCTGGAATGCTCTTTGAATACGATGGGAGTCAAGGGGAACTTGTGCACTTCGTTCAAAACCCACGCCGATGCCGAAGCCGCATTCACGCAGACACTCGCGGGACTGAGTTTGAGCAATTCCGCTTTTTGGGCCTGGAGAGTAGCATAGGCAGTGCCACAGTAAATCTCCAGAAGGCCTAGACTCGATCAATCAACAAGCAACAACAACAGCAGAGCCACCACTTATGATTACCATATCCGACAAGTTGCTTCATGGCCAAAGTAGAAAACAACTGGAAAAATACCAACACATTCAAAACAAGGCCGTAGGTTGGCACGGGAATCTGACAACGTATCAGCAAGCCGGTTGCTTGTCCGCAAATCAAACACTTACTGGGGGTTCATTGAACGTGGATCCCACTCCTCCTGTGAGCGTCGGCCCCCAGTCAGCCGCTTTTTCAGGGGCCGACTGACAGAGACTCAAGGGCGCGGTGTCGCACTCAGTTGTAGCGGGCTCAACAATGTCGCGATGCCAGAGCGGGTTGTGAGGGCGTCCACCCAGAAAAAGGACCAGACTTTTGTCTGCAGCGTAAACAGGACGCGACATGCTGAAAAACTCATCAATTAGAAATGTTTCGCCGGTAAGGTGAGTATCGTGGATGACCTACCCAGCTCCCCAAGGGATCAGCCTAAAACGAAAACGTGAATCCTGGCCTACGACCTCCTTGAGGTCGTAATCACGGTCTTCAATCAAGCTCAGGTCCATGGCTCCTCCTGCGGCGACCCTGAGAATGGAGCGGGTCGACACAGCGGGCACCTGAGTACGTTGACGAAGAGACTGGACCTGGATTTTACGAAACTGCTCTTCTCGCACGGCGGCGTTCAGAGCAGCCTCACACGCCCGAAGACACAGTGAGACAAGGGTAACAACTCCGTGGCCCACGGCCTCATGCTTGCCAACGTTGACTGCAGCCTTCGCTAGCTCACCACGGTTGGCGGGGGCGGCAGCATTGGGGAGCTCGTCGGGGAGGGGATCGCTGGGGAAGGGCTGCTGGGGATCGCGCAGGTTCTGCTCCTCACGCAGTCGAGTCTGGAACCGAAATTTGATGTGGGGCTCAATCCCGTATTCCAAGTGGACGAAGCCCGGGAGGACATAGTCGGGGACTTTCGATCCGGACTTGCGCGGCGGCAGAGAAGGGAGATGCATGAAGCCGTGTGTGTTGAGATTAATACAGCGGCGAGACATGATGCAACGGCGGGCCAAATGGGAGGGGGGGTGGACTGACTTGGGAGGACTTAGCGACTCTGGGTGCGTATTATTTAATTGATATTTTCGTGGGACTGCTAAAAAAAAAAGGTCCCTTTAACTGCCACGCCACTTAAGTTTCCAAAAGGCGAAGTGGCTGATGCATGGCTGATGCATCTTTGATCCTGTGAGTTGCGCAGCAGACGTCCAGGTGGCTACAGAACATAATCCCATCAATAAACCCAATCGAGCTCAAGCCCCGAAACAGATCTGGGGGCTAGGCGGCTAGGCAGAGGAATAAAAAGGCTCCCACGCGTGGGAGCTCTCTTGAACTCGTACCCCCAACTTCCTTTCGAGGCCACGATGTCGACCGAAGAACACGAACCAACGTCGTCCAGTACTGTTTTTCGCCTCCTCCAAAAGCACCTCTCATGGACTGACTCCTCTGTTTTGTAGCCCCGGAGTCTCGTGTCCTCTCATACGAGGTGGCAACCACGAGCATTGTTTACGGTCTACCACCGTGAGTACATCTATGTTAGCCTCATCACCCACATAAAGTCAGTCATTCATTGCACACCACACAGGTTTGAACAGCGTCAAATCCTCTGCCAGTACCGTGGACTATTCCATGAGCAAGCGACCAGGCAACAAGGTGAACACGGCCTATTCCATGAGCAAGCAGCCAACTACCACTGTCAAGTCAGCAGGCTGGACATCAGCTACGACCTTTGTTGCCAGTACCATAGAAACATCCACGTGCTCAACCTCGCGGGCACTCATATGTATATCCTATCTTTCTACAGGTCATAGGATTGGCTTGGCTTACGCTCTTGGATTTCCAGGGACTCGGATGATAGTCTGTTCTCAGACGATGAGGACGACAAGATGCCCCCCCTGATCCCTGGGCCTAATACTCTGCCCCTTGCGGCATCAGAGGCGCCGACCGCAGCTGAGCCTCTCACCGACAGCGCCACGGAGCCCGAGATTGCCACCGGCAAGAAGACGACCTTTTGGAACACAGGGTCAAACACATACTGGTCGAGGTGGGTTGCTCCTACGGCATTTTGACCCACAAATGTACTGACGACATCCTCCCTTGACATTAGCGTGGGCTTGGGCCTCTCATGACCCAGCTCACCATGTGAGCAGGACAGGCAAAGACATCCCAGCAGAACAGACAGTGAACGTGTCGAGCGCACGTGGGCTCTATACAGGTAAGTTGGTATGATGCTGTGTGTCAATACTCCTTCACTGACGACCCGCACGACCAGCACGTTGCCTGGTTCAGCGGCTGAGATGGGCCCTGGAGTTAGAATTAGAGATCCGGACGTCAAAGTCCACAGTTTCCAAGTAAGTCACCTTTAGCTATTTGATTGGTAACTGGCCACTGACTGTGGGCGGGAATTGCCTAGATTATCAGCATCCAAGGCATGCACTGTGATATGGACTGCGGTTCTACTAGATGCAGGGTAGTATTTGCAAGTAGAGTAGTGTTCGTCCTCTAGAGGGAATAGAGTTTACAGCTTTCAGTTGTGATGGAGGTCTTCGGTTTTTGTGTTTGATAAAATTCCCTGTGTGGATTAAAGTTAATTAGTTAGTGTAATAGTTATTATCTGTCTGATGGGGTCCGGATTCTCCAATAATATTTGTTTTGCACTACTGGTACACGGCGGAATTGTCTCCACTCGCGTAGGAAGCACTAGGTCGCCCCTTTTCTAGACCTGTATCCTTCACCGGATATGTTGATACAAATCTGGGGCCTTCTTGGAGGATAGACGGTGAATTCCGTTCTATAGGCGGAGCTGTTAAAAAGCCTTCGTCGTGATGCAGGTTTGCTTCATAAGCCTCCAAGGATGTGTAGTTTTCTAAGGGTTTCTTTTAATGGAATGGACACTGTCCGCTTTTGAAAGCAAACAGAAAAATGATGTCCACAGGTCTCCGATCGCGCTCCATGGTACCGCGAATGATTAAACGTAGAAGGCGGACACTTCAACAGACTACGTGAAGGATGTGGATGGCTCCTCAGAGAGTCCGCACACTTCGAAATGCTAATATTGTTGGCAGGATCCGAAGCGGAGAATGGATCTGGGTAATTGATTTGTTTCCGCGCAGTCGTTCGGGGTCAGATTGGATCTGTACCAAGAACTGGCGCGGTACTGGGGCTCTTTTGGAGCTTCACGGTATAAAATCTGTTGTGGCAGTGCAGTTTGCACTCCCCCATCGGGATCGTGGTGTAGTCGGCTATGTAGTATCCCGATGCGGCAGCTTAGTCATCATCCATCCTTGGCCTTTTCACGCTCGCAGTCGTTGGCAGCCCATCCGCCCGACCTCCGCTGGGTCTCACCGAACCGGCGCCGAGCCGCCGCCTTTCCGACCTGAGGCTACGCCTCCATATGGTGACAACAGTGCGATTCTATACCACGAGCCCACTGCACGCCGAAACTCCGTCACTCTGAAAATACAGCCGCCGAAAACTCAGTCACTAAACTCTGGCCTTCTTACCTCCGTACCCCGCACGCGCACCAAACGGGAGATTCCTCCCACGTCCAAGACCCACGGACCCCGACTCCGACTCCTCAGACGAGTCCTCGCTCACGCTCTCCAGTCTTTTTCCGTCGCCTGCGCCATCCCGCTCGCGCACTCCCTTTACCCCGGCAACTTCCCCCGCTCCACCGGTCATCCCAGCCGCTCTCTTCACCGCCCTAACCACAACAACAGCGACAACTCGTTTCCCGCCCCGACGCGACGACATGACAGACACCAATGTCAAGCTCTTCAAGGGCGACAACGTCGGCGAGAACGCGACCGACTTCCTCAACGGCATTCAGCGCCGCTTTCTCACCAACTCGACCTACTCCGAGGAAGAGAAAATCGAATACTTCGAGCTTAGCTTGAAGGACGGGAGCTATGCCAGCCTCTGGTTCACCAAACTGACCCCAGCGGAGAAGAAAACATTCAAGGACCTCACCACAGCGTTCCGCCTGCAGTGGCCGGCGAAGGAGATGGCAGAGAAGTCAAAGGGCGAGCAGCAGGAGGAGCTCTTGTCCTTGGTGCTCGACCCACTCGTGGTGGGCGTCCGCGTCGAGGAGGACGGCATTCAGGAGTGGGGACACGTGCGTTGGGCACGTAAGGTGGCGGAGATCGGTGGGCGTGTCGACAAGGATGGTGCGCTCATCACCCAAGCTCTCAAAAATATCCCCGACTCGCTGCTTTTGCAACTCGGGCCCAAACACGAGACGTGGGCCGAACTCGTACAGGCGATGAAGGACTTGCCCACCGCCAACATGAGCTCCTTGCGCCGCGAAGGGGACCGCATCGCCAGCCTGGAGGTGGGTCTCATCGCCGCGACCGCCACTATCGCGGCGCTGCAGCAGACGCCAACACGCGGCCTCGCCGCTGCCTTCTCAGGCATGGCCGCATCCTCCCCGGTACACCCTCGCATGGATCCCGTCCGCCGCACGCTCTTCCCGGCCGCCAACGTCGCCGCGAAGCCAGCGTAGCGCTACCGCCCCGACCAGGAGCGCCTGCAGATGATCAGGGCGACACCCGTCACGATCCACCCATGTACCCCGGCGGGGAAGGCCGCGTACGCGCAGCAGATCACCGCCTACACGCAGGCGCATGGCACGGGCAGGCCCTCCGAGGACCGCCCGTACCCCCTCACGCCCGGTACCGTCGCCATCGGCTCGGGCGAGTGCCACCAGTGCGGGCAGATCGGGCACTTCTTCGACAAGTGCACCGTTGCTGCGGAGCGGCGCGTGCCCGAGATGGAGCTGAGGTGGCGGCAGATCGTGCAGTCCATCATCAGCCGCATTGGGCGCGCGCAGCGGGAGGCGACGGCCATTAACGTTGTCGCGGACGCAGTCGAGGAAGTGGACGGCGACGTCTTCGGCACATACCCGTCCGCCGAGTACGACCAGCTGGTCATCGAGGAGTACCTCGCCCAGCAGGGAAAAGGCCAGGGGCCGTCCGCTTGAGCGCGTGCGCGACGGTCCCTGAACAGCGAGAAGGAGGAGGAGCGGGGGTCCCCGAGTGCGCAGAGGAAACACTCGGGGACGTAGCGCCCGGACCCCACACGCATTCCCCGGGTCGCGGGGAGGGAGCTTTACTACCAAGGAACGGCGTGGTGGTTATCTCAGATGCCGATGTACAACGTTACCTGCAATCTCATATCTTTGACTTGTATAGCATGGGCACGCGTGAAGGGCGGCGGAGAAGCGTACCATTTATTCAAAAAGTGCTACTACAAAAGGACGGGGGGGAGATAGTGGAGGAGAATGCCGTGGTGGATGACGGCGCAATGGCGAATGCCATAGATGCGGACACGTACGAGTCGGCCAGGCGGCAGCTTGGCGAGCTGGCCTGGACGTCGCGGGTGTTGCGCATGGCGAACGGGGAGTTGGTCCCGTCGCGTGGGTTCTGGAGCGGAGACGTATGTCTCGGCGGGCAATGGCGGCCCGGCCGATTCGAGGTCTTCCCGAGCGGCGGCGCGTGGGCGTTGCTGTTCAGGAAGCCACTCCTCGAAATGTTCTCCGCATGGCACGGCTACGAAGAGGACGTAATCCTCCTTCGCGGCGCCAATGGCACGACGGTGCGCATCGAGAACACGCACCCGCGGGCATGGAAACGAGCGGACCCCGTCATGGCGGTGACGGAGGCCGCAACACGCACAAATCTCACGGGAGGCACTTGCGCACCTCCCGCAAGGCAAGCACCCTCCGCTGCGCAATGCGCGTCTGCGGAACGGATTGACCAGCACCCTCAGACAGATGCCGGCGCGTCCGGTGCGGAACGGAGCGACTGGTGGCGGGCAGCGACGGCGAATCACACCGCTACAGAAGCAACGCGGGGGACAACGCCAGGGGGCGAGGCCGCGGCGCTAGATTCTGCCGCAACGGCGACGACATGGGAGACCACCCTGGGGGGAGAGGATCCACCCCCCACGAGGCGAGTCTTCGCTTCTTCTGAACCTGCTTATAGAGCCGCACATGAGCACTTCCACGCAGACGAAGGCGAAGCGATGGCGCACCAGGAAGAGACGCCGCAAAAGCGCGCGCCGGCGGCAGCAAGCCTGGAAGCTGCCCCTCGGCGCGGGACTGGCCGAGCAGGACGGCGCGAGCGATCGAAGGCGCAGTTGCGCGAACGGCTGCGGCGAAAGGGCGAGACGGAGGCGAGGAAGACGGAGAGCAGTGATGCGGACCACCCCGAGCCCGTGGTCGTCGTTCCGGTGCCACAGGAGGACCCAGTTGGCGTGGAGCGCGTGCAGCGGCGGTTGGGGTCAAGCGCGCTGCGCAGAAGGGTGATCGCTGCGCGGCGCGCAGAGAGGATGCGACGAGGCGAGCTCTTGGAGCGCGAGGCAGCGGCGAAGGAAAGGAGAGTGGCGGTGGAAGCGAGGAGAGCGCTGGAGGAGCTGGTGGAGCGGGGGGCGGCAGGGAGAGCGTGGACGAACGAGGAGAAGATAGAGTGGAGGAGGAAGAGAGTGATTTCCAAAAGCGGTCATGGTCATGTGCCGCTTTGCGCGCCGCGAAAGGAAGTCCCGCCGCACCTTGACCGCAATTCAATTAACATTGCTGACACCACTGGCAGCAGAAAACCCCGACGCGCCTACAAGCCCGAGGACCAGAGTGGAAAGTGGCCCAAGAAATTCCGTATCAAAACCCCGGAGGAGGATTCGATGGAGTCCAGAACTCCGCACGCGCGACACCTTGGAGGGGCGTCGCGAACCCCTTCCAGGGAGTACCTTCCACTTGGAAATCAAGGCCAAAACCCCGTATTGACGAACACATCGACAGCCGTTTGCCCCATCTCCGTGATGGGGTGCCCAATCTCGGCGAACCATCGCGAGATTGGGCACCTTGATGACGCCGCAGGCGACGCGCGCGACAACCCGGGCTTTGAGCAACCGGAGTCCTCCGGCAGCACGGACAAGACCTTATTCACGCGCAAGACAGATCCACGCGATGCGCACCGAATTGCGGAAGTCAAACGCCGCATCACGGTCGGCAAAGACCTATCGCAGGACGAGCGCCGGCAGCTCGACGAGCTCCTCGATGAGTTCGTCGACGTGTTCGGGTTGTCCATGAGCGAGGTGTACGCCGTGCCCGGCGCGGAGCACCGGCTCGACGTACCGGCGGGAGCGAAATTCAAGGCGAAAATCAACCAGCGGCCGCTAAGTCCCCTCAGCCCATCTTCTTCAACAGTGTTATTGACGAGATGCTCGACGCAGGTGTCATTCGGCCCATCAACCCCGCGGACGTCAAGTGCTGCGGCTCGACGACGCTTGCGCAGAAGGCGCACAGCGGTGACGGCCTCACAATCGAGGAGCTGCAGCGGCGCGTTGACGACCAGTGCATCGCGAGCGGCTTCGAGTCCGCGTTTCACACCGTGTTCGAGGGCACCCCGGACCCTGGAAGGTCGGCCGCTGCGGCCGTGGAGCAGAAGTGGCGAGTATGCCAAAGCTTCAAGGCTCTGAACGACGTGACGAAGGTCACGCCGATGCCGCAGGGCGACATCCGCGCAAAGCAGCAGCGGCTCAGTGGGCACCGATGGGTGCACACGTTCGACTTCGCGTCCGGCTTCTACGCGTGCGCCATATGCGAGGAGGACCAGCCATACATTTGCTTTTATGTGGAGGGTCGCGGTTACTTCTGTTATCAGAGGATGCCATTCGGACTCACCGGCGCGCCGTCGACGTTTGCGAACATGACCGCTGCAGAGATGGGGGACCTCGTCGGCAGCCTCTTTGAGCTGTTCGTCGACGATGGTGGCGTGGCGGCAGACAATTTTGATGCTTCATTAGCTGACCTTCGTGTTTTGTTCACCAGATGTCGAGAGAGCAAGTTAACGCTCTCCGCCGCCAAGTCCCAGTTCTTCGTCACCGAGGCGATGTTTTCAGGAGGATGTTTCGGCCCCGACGGCATCAAACCTGATCTCACCAAGCTCACGGCGGTCGTAGACTGGGAGACGCAGCGTGATCTGCAGAACCTGGGTGCATTTCTGGGGTTAACGGGATATTTTCGTACGCTCATCAAAGGCTACGCTGGAATAGCACAACCACTGACCGATCTCATTCGCACGGCGGAGGTCCCACGACGCAAGGGCAAAGGCGTGTTCCGCCGCGCGATGAAAGGACACACCCTCGAAGGCGCATGGGGGGCCAAGGAGCAGCGCGCGTTCTTGGCCCTGAAGATCGCGCTCACCCAAGAGCCTGTGCTCAAAGGGCCAATGTTCGACGGGCGGCCGTTTATTGTCACGATGGACGGCAGCAAGTACGGCTTCGCCGGGATGCTATCCCAGTGGCACGTCACGGTTGACGCGAACGGCAAGGAGACGCAGCGGCTCCACCCAGTCGGGTTCGCCTCGAAGCGTACGTCGGCGTCGGAGGAGCGGTATAAACCGTTCCTGCTCGAGTTCGCGGCGCTGAAGTATAGCCTCGACAAGTTTTCCGACTTGGTGTGGGGCTTCCCAGTCGAGCTCGAGACGGACTGCCAAGCCCTCCGCGACCACCTGCTGAATGACAGGCTCAATGCGACTCACACGCGCTGGCGGGAGGTCGTCACCGACCACCAAATAGTCGATGTACGACATCGCTCCGGCAAGAGCAATGTCGTGGCCGATGGACTTAGCCGCAAGTTCGTCGGTGTGCCGCTCGCGAAAGGCGATGGCCACGAGTGGACCGCACCGGGGCTTACTCACGCGTTTTTCCACATCGCCGAGGAAACACAGTATTCTGATTTGCTCAACAGATTCCGCGATGAACCCATCTTCCAGGAGGTTGTCTCGGCGCTGCTCGAGCTTGACCACGGCGCATCTCCCCGAGAGCGGAGGCGCGCGCGCCACCGCGCCCTCGATTACTTCATCGAGAACGGCAAGCTGTGGAAGCTTGGGCCCAAGACGGTCCACGCGCGCGCACGAGTCGAATGTGTCACAAAGCTCGAAGCCGTGGCGCTCGCACGCGAGTCACACGAGCGCAACGGGCACTTCCACCGCGACATGATCAAGGTGCAGTTGCTCGACCGCATCTGCAGCCCCGCGCTCAACCAGTCAATCGTGACAGCCATCACCGAGTGCGGGTGCTGCAAGAACTTTGGTGCACGGCACGTCCATTCGCTCCTTGAGCCAATAACCCGTCGCCACCCGTTCGAGCTGATGGTGGGCGACACGTTGTCCATGCCGCGCGGCAGGGGAAGCTATCACAAGCTCTCCCTGAACATGGACGTGTTCGCACAGCGGCTCTGGGCGAGGCCACTGACCACAGCGGCATCCGGCGACACCACCGTGAAAACATTGCACGACGTGTGGGGCAATTTTCGGCGACCCGAAACCTACATGTGCGATGGCGGCCCCGAGTTCGACAACTGGAAGCTGCGGCAGCTGTGCGAGGAGTCAGGTGTCGAACTGCACATCGTGCCGAAGTACTCGCCATGGGTGAATGGTCTCCTTGAGGGCATGAACTCGAAGCTCCTCAGGCGGCTGAAGCGTCTGTGCGTGCCAGGCCTCGGCGAGGACGACTACGACAAAATGCAGTGGGACGACCTGCCAGAGAACTGGCCCGAGCACCTCGAGGCCGCGGTCTTCTCTCTTAATAACCGCATTTTACCTGCACTGAAGTTCTCCCCAGACGAGTTGTTATACGGGCTGGTGATCAACACCGCGCGCATGCCGGTCGACGAGGCAGTGCTTCCCGTCGACGAGGCGGACGCGGGCCTCCAGATGGCGTACATGGGGCAGCTGCGTACGGATGGCTACGCTGAAATGGTAAATCACGCGGTGCGCCGCAAGGCCCAGTTCGATAAGAAGGTTCTTGCGCGCGCGCCCAAAGAGGTTATATTCAAAACCGGGTCGCTGGTACAACAGTACGTCACGAAATACGAGACGGGCGCGACCTTCCTGGTCGAGCGCAAGATGGTGCCGATGTGGTCAGCACCTAGGCACATCACCAGCCGCACGGAACTCCTACAAGATCGAGACCCTCGAGGGCCTGCCAATTAGCGGCCGATTTAGCTCGAGGCTCCTGTGGCAATTCATCCCGAGGAGGGGTACGATCCTGGACGAGCTCCAGCGGGAGTGGGCGACGGGTTTGGAGGAGTTGGGTATAACGGATGTGGAAGACGATGAAGATGAAGCTGTGTACGGGGAAGATGAAGACGCAGGAGCGGACGACAGAGATGCGGAAGCGGACAATGAAGACGACGAGGGAGGAGAGGAAGGTTAGGCGACACGACGAGGGTGCCGTGTCCACCGGCAGGGGGGCACATGTGGCAGTGCAGTTTGCACTCCCCCATCGGGATCGTGGTGTAGTCAGCTATGTAGTATCCCGATGTGGCAGCTTAGTCATCATCCATCCTTGGCCTTTTCACGCTCGCAGTCGTTGGCAGCCCATCCGCCCGACCTCCGTTGGGTCTCACCGAACCGGCGCCGAGCCGCCGCCTTTCCGACCTGAGGCTACGCCTCCACTGTTAGTGGACAGTGCCTCTCAGGACCTGGAGAGGACTGAAGAGGTTTTGTGAAGGGCCTAAAGGACAACACTTCTGGGGATTATTCTTGTTCAGAATGGAGGATGAGTAAAGAAGAGAGCCCCTGGTGACCAGTGAACTCTATAGATTGGCAGGTATCCTACTTTTCCGCTCTAGTCTAGGACAGTAACAGAGAGCAGGGGAGTTCCGAGATGATTTCTCCAGATACAGTGAGTGGTATTTATACTGTTTCTAAAGACCATGTGATTTTCCCTTATTCTGACGACTCCATTCATCTTTTCCAATGATCGGGAACAGGTCCCCCTCTTCCCGCTCTCCCTCCCAGCTGTGTGGAATCATTGTATGAGCCTGCGGACTGATTTCCTAGTGTGCAGAACCATAGCCAGTGGACTGCATATGTCTTCGTCCGACATGTCGGAAACGTTCGTGGTGTGTTTCTTGTAGATGGAGTGACTCTGGAGTCGGCGGACGATGCGAACTGGGTCGAAGGTGATCGCAGAGTGTGACGGAATGATCCTGGCGCCAGCGGACGGTGTAATTGCTCATCGGACACGGTCGTAGTCAGACTCTGGGCTGGCAGACGATGCAAACTAGGTTGTAGACGATCGCAGAGTGTGGCGGAATTATCCTGGAGCCAGTGGACGGTGGGTCGGACTCGGTCATACAGTCGCAAAGCGTGGCAGAGTGACTCTGGAGCCGGCGGACGATGTATAGATGATCACAGAGTGTGGCGGAATGATCCTGGTGCCAGCGGACGGTGTAATTGTTCATCGGACACGGTAGTAGTCAGACTCTGGGGCCGGTGGACGATGCAAACTTGGTTGTAGACGATCGCGGAGTGTGGCAGAATGATCCTGGTCGCTGGTTGCAACAGTGGGCAAACATAGTGCAGCCTCACATCTCCTCCCCACTTTAAAATGCCGATCGTCCCTGGTCAGCCACCTATGAAATTCCCTATAAATTCCTTGTGCGTATCGTTCTTGGTCCCGCTCTTCCATAATGGACACCGCCTCTTTACGCAGGTTCCATAGCTCAACCGTCAGTTGGCCCTCCGATCCGTTCTTTATTCCGTCCAGCGGCTTAGCTCGATTCCTCTGTGACACGTTGTGCTTCCAAGTTTTCCTGGTGTCACTTGGTGTGTTCGATGATCGCTGGGGTATGCGGACGAAGGATATATTAAGCAGAGAAGATATGTTCAATGTCCGGGTGTGCATGCGAATCTTGGTGGAACACGTCGTGAGTGTGGCAGTGATTAGACCCCGCAGTAAGGTCCAACGAAATTGAAAATAGTACTTCGAAGCACAAGTCCGCCAGAACGAGCTCCGCGGATTGTTTAGTCGGTACAATACACCAACAGAGGCGGCGTGGATGTTCCATATCCTCCTTGTACTCCTAAAGGTGGTCGGTTTCGACGGCGACAATGGTCCTCCTGAGCGCAGGTGCACGCCGATCCAAGTTGCAGCAGCTGAAATCGAATTCCTTCTTCAGCAATGTGTGGATACCTTCATGATGCATCGGAGCACTAATAGAACAACCTTCCTTGATTACGAGGAGTATGATCCGCATTGTACCGTAGAAGGTTACTTCAGTGGTCGTCGTCTACCAGAAGAATACACCCGTATTAAGATAGGATCCCCATCCGTCCCCGAATTCGACCCCGCACGTCGGAGCGAGTACTGGCTTGAAGCGGAGCGGGTTGTTGAGGCCACTCTGATTTCTCTGTCGCGAATCAAGGGAAATGTCTGAGTGGAGACGAGTAAGGACGGAGAAGTTCTAGGGGTGTGCAAAGAGAGCGTTGATAAACTGGTTTCGGACATGGTAGCTTCCGGAACCCAGGACACAGCGTGGGCTAACAGATTCAAAGGCTATAGCTATGTTGCCCGTTCGCAGAGAGGTCTTAGCCCTAGTTTGTTCACAGATGTAGAAGGGCCCGCGATCGGAATCAGTGTGTGGGTCCCTGTGTTGGAAGCCGTGGAGTCAGAGGGGAGCAGAATGTCGTCGATTTCGTAGAGGAGCAATGTACATTCCGATGCTGTAGGATCCGCAGCATAAAAGCGGAAGGCCTGCGCATGTCAATGCATCCTTCCTCCCACTACCAGTCGGTATTTGCAACGACGTCAAGATCTCACTCTAGGCATGGAACGAATGTCCGTCGCAGAGGTGGGAAACCGACTTCGCATGCATTGTCCACCAGGCGATGTGGAAGAAAATCCCCCAGTCCGAAAAACCGCGGCGGCTAGCCTCTTCGTGCAGCGGGTCCTACGTCCCGCTGTGTATGTGACGCATAAGTTCATCGACCCTATGCTCTCATTCGCGTGGCCTCCTCCCCTGTTGGACAATGTGGATACGAAATTTGTGTGACAAGGGCTCTGCAGCTTGTTGGACGCGCTGGTGAGCAGCTCCGTTTACGCGGAATTGACTAGCACTCAGAATGTACAGCATAACATCGTGCTGCCGAATTCTTTCCATGCAGAATACAACCCGCACTGGGACCAAGAATCCGCTCGAGAGGAAGTGATCCCTGTTGATGGTCGGGCCTTCAGGATGATGGAAATATTGGAATATCTCGTGTTTTGTTATGGGTACGACGGATTTGGGAGCGCAGAGTCGCAGCACTTATTAACAACTGTAACGCGGCTGAGGGCAGTGGCTTCCGCCTGGGTAACTATAACAGAGGCGCGGACGGGATTTTTGCAGAGAGAATACGATGAATTCCGCAGCTCAGGAGAATCATATCCCCCCACGCTGGAGTAGTAGCGTGTTGTTGATAATTTTCGTTTGTCGGCCTGTCAGATCCCGCGAAGCGGTAACACTATAAAGAGAAGGAGAGAGAGTGAGCAGCACTCATCCAAAGCCACTCCTGGCCTTTCGAACAAATGTCGAGTCCTTATTTCCAGATTGACAGCCGTCCGAGGACCATCCTGCAACTGCTGGAACTACTGGAACGGGTCCAAGTTCCCGAGCTAGAAATCTTGCAAGGCGCCGAATGGAAACCCATTATCCCGATTTCCGAGATTATGCAGAGAGTCGTTCGTCCTGCAGTCTATCTGTTCCAGAGAATTCTCGACCCCCCTATTCTGCAATCCCTCGCCACGCGTCCCCCCACCGTCAATGTTCACTAAACGGTTGCGGAGAGTCCTTCGTGGAATTCTAGACTTATTGGTATGCTCCCCCATGACCTATGCTCATTATCGGAAAGCCGATAAAACTGTTCGAGCAGGACCTGATCGCACACCAACAGCTGAGCGGCCCCTGTTACCAGGAGATTTGGCATCAAATGTCATCGTGCCAGGCCGTCCCTGTGTCCGACCTGTGCTGGCGGATGCTCGGCCTCACTAATTACTTTGTGATGTGCTGCGGATTCGAAGGGGAAGAGACTCCGAGCGGGACGCGATTGTTCAACTCTCTGCAGAAGTTGCAGAAAGTTTCTAAAACGTGGTGGATGGTCACGGAATCACGAGGTAAATTCTGGGAATTCAGTGTGACTGGCGAATTGATTGCCCAAAGTGTCGACTTCAGCTGGTGATGGCGCTAGTGGGATCAGTAGTTGGAAATACCATTATTTCGGGGTCCAATGTCGGTCTGCAGCCAATCTGCGAAGCTCCACCCTGCGTAGTCGGAGTCTCAAGCGAGCTGGAAGTGATAAAATAATGAATCGGTTATCGTCCGCCCAGGCCTACAATATGTCCCATCTGCAGGACGACTTATCGGGACTCACGCCTGCTTGTCAGCTCTGTGTCCTGCTTTCTCCAATTGCCCCGTCCGCCGCTGAACGCGCTCTTGGAGAGAGATGGATTCCACCCATCATCACCTTCCCGGATTACTTGCACCTGTTAATCCGACCGAGCGGCTACTATATTCAGAACGTCGTTGATGACGACTTCCGTATGTCGTCCGATACACCCGTGTTTCCTCCGATAGATCACCAAGCGATTCGATACGTGATGCGTGTCATCGTGGAGCAAATGGTACGTTCTTGAATTGTCCATCCCTGTAAGACCTATCTGACACGCTCCTTAGAAACTCATATCTATCTCCCGTCCTTCGTACATCCTGGGCCTCATGAAAGGAGTGAACGTTGTTGGCATCGAGGACGTTATGATCCCAGGAGAGAGCTCGCAGATGTTCAGGATTATCGAATTCCTTCTCAGTCGCGTCGGATTCGAAGGCGATGATCAGGAAAGCCTCGAGGGTGCTTTAAAGATTGCTAGAAAGTTAAGCGGGCTCGTGGAGGACTGGGCAGCGTTGACCGGATGCACGCAGGAGTATGCTGAATATCGAGGCAGAAAGTTTGAGCGTCACTTAGCGGAGTGGTAGAGAATCATAAATAGTGTGCGCTGTATGGCCCAGAATGTCGCCTATTCACAGCTGTGTGCCCCAGTCCATCGCGAGCCCCTCGCCAATGCCTGTACGCTTCGCGCTGCTTAGTGAAGCTCCTCCGATCTACCCCGTAACCCAATGCCGCGATTCGTTCGAAGTGTTTTATGTCAATCTTCTGACATGGGATGGGCTTCAAGCCTACGCAGTGAGACCGGACATCATTCAGTATTCAGAGAACGTGCTCTGTCCTCTCCGCGATGTAGCGGTCGAATTCCACGGCCGATTCGAGTTCCGACTCCCTAACCCTCTGACGCACCTTGGCTTCGGAGTCGGCTCACGGTGTACCTGCACTTCGCGGTGAGTGCAAGTCGTCAATATATATACCCGCCTCTCTGATCTTTATGGCAGAGTTTCATAGCGGAAGCGATATCGATTTGCTCCGTTATCCTAGCGTTAGCCATTCCGACGCCTTCGATATCCTGCTTGATATATATGAACTGCTTGATTTTACGGTACGGCTTTGAGGGAGATGAAGATGCTGATTCGAAGATAGATGCCCTGGAGAAGTTCGCGAGTGTTATCCACATTGCTCAGCGCGCTCGGGAGGATTCCGATACGAGAATCTTGGGGTGGAAATCCTTGGACACCTTGGCGGAAGAGTTCGAGGCATGGAACGCACTTCCGAACGATTGATGACGCTTGTAGGGTGGCAGATTACACATCGGAGTCTTGTTGACAGGCAGCGGACTTTGTCAGAACCTTCGAGGAGTCCGTTTTAAATTGTCGCCCTGTATCCTGCTTAATAGTCGAATTATCCCGTGACCCCATAGTGTGACTAGTTGCATGGTCGGATAAATAGCCACCATCCTCCAGATGAGCTTCTTCAGCATGGATAGTGCTTTCGTGATGGAAGCGCAGCACGCAGAATTCCTCCAGCTCCAGCCTCGCTCGGTGGGAGAACTCTCAGCTATCCCGTCCTCCATCCAAGTTATCCTTCTGTCGTTTACCTTCGTATTTCCCGATTCCCGCCTGTACAGCAGCCAAGTCGACGGAGTCCTTGCCTTCGTGATGGACAACCTCGCCCTGTTTGCATGGATTATCAACCTTGTGTTGCCTTCGAGGGCGTCGAAGCCCAGCGATGTCCCAGAAATAATGAAAGTGTACCTGAATAGATTTGTGGGGTGTTATCTCCGATACGCGGTGCGTTCCGCGCACTTCAGAGATTGTCCGCGAAATTAATACTGGGGCTACCTGGTAGGCCCTGACCTATATCATGGCCCTTGAAGTGGTGGAGACGATAGGCGGCCCTATGAGCATCCCAGCAGAATGCGTGATTAGCCTATCCCTCATGTTGAAATTCCATTCCCTTCTCAACTCTCCCTCCTACGGAATGGGTCCCGCTTATGAAGGAGCTCTTCTCCGATGTGTTCAGCATTGCCTACCGCTTGCTAGGAGCTTGCGGAACAAGGTGTCGGACCCCATCGATGTTCCCATTACTCTAGACCTTGCGCTGTTTTCCGCAGTTCCGTCGTGGACCGCCGAAGAGATAGCAATTCTTCATGCTCAGGAACGGGTGGATCCTTGGATCGGAGAAAAGTACTGGCTGCGTGAAAGGATCCAGGATGCGGAAGGGATGGGTAAAGTGCTGGCGGACATTCTAAGTGTTGATGCTGGAAAGGAATGGCTTGCGTAGTGTGGAAGTCCGTAGCCTGTCCCGTAGTACTGAATTGTTGATCGGAATGTACCAACAAGCCCCCCGCTGGTCGTTTCGGCACTGTCAGAACTGGCGCGATCCAAATCCGACCCGCCCGCATAGGGTATAAAAGCACTCCGCTTCTTCCTAGTGTCAGCCCCGACCTCTTCCCTGCTTGCCTTTTTACCCATGACTGATCCTGCTCTCGTTATTTCATCTGTTCTGCTCAACGAGCTCCATCCCATTCTGCCCATTGCAAGCTCAGAGAGAATCAAATCGAGCCTCGATATCCTATGGGTGTCGCATATCCGATGCCTGGCTCAGGCACTTCATGAGGTGCTGGGCAGCCGTCAGGCAGAATCCCTTCCTGCCGATGTTTTGGGTTGTCTCCGCGGTGGACTGAAGGTGCTGTTGTCGAATATGGTAGACCACAGTCATGTTCTGCGGTGTCCGCCACCAGTTTTTATTTGTTTATGACATCTTACAATTTCCAGATACTGCTGGGGAGCACCAAGGTTGGCGCAGTTGGGAATGCTGGTATGGTGGAATATTATATCCCTGGGACTGCGACCATGACATTCGCTATGGCGGATGTTTTGTGGAGTGGTTTGGATACACGGGAGACAACCTTGCAGACAATCGGAATGGATCGTTTGACGCTCTCGCCGTGCTGCAATCCCATATGATCCTCCGCCCGGACTATATTCACCACAGAATCAATGCCCACAGCTTCTCTTCGAACACTATCAGCCCTTCCGCCTATGGTGTGGGTCAGCGGACCAAGGCGGACCAGGTGCATCAGGCTCGGGAGGGCGTCCTCCACAAGTTTGGGGCGCGACTTCGTAGGTATCATCCCAAGTTGGGAGACGTATGTTATAAGATTCCCATAGTTCCAGTGGATGAGATGTTCATTCCAACCCGTAGCAATACTCCTGACAATGATATTCCCGTCGCACAGGACGCGGGACAGTAATGGACCACGTATAGCGGTATATCCACATGAGGTGTTGTTCCTGAAATGATAGTGCAGCTGGTGGTCCTGCTTATTAGTTACGTGGATCCCATTTTGGCACCTTCCAATTGAATTATGATATAAAATCCAGGTCGTTGTGCTGAGGGTCCCAGAAACATGCCCCAGATGTCGAGTCGACCCTCTTTCGATATTGGACATGCCGCACCCCTCTTGAATAGTCTCTCACTCTCCGATGAGGCCCTGGAGTCGACGGCATATTTTCCCGAGATGGGTTATTCGTACTTTTTCCAGTTCACGCTCTGCCCTTTCGCCACGCATTGGTTCGCACTGTAACTCATGATTTTACGGAACTGGACCATCTTCCCGCTTATTCCGCTACTGAAGGGCGTCAAATCCAGACGTGGTTGCTGATTTTGTTGTATCATTTTGTAAGTCCCTGGTTCCGTGGAAACAGAATTGATGAGGGTCCTGATATATTTCTCCGCGACGTCAGAGGACGGTATCCCGGACCCTGGGGACTCGTCGGGCGGGCATAGAAGCTCATGATCTGTATTGGCTGTCCACAGAAATCACTGTGCCTGGTGAAGTGTTTCAGATGCTCCAAATAACCGTGTTTATGTGCCATTATGTAGGGCTCCCCCCCAAAGTTCCTTCCGGCGACCACCCACGCCCATGCATACTAGTTCCCTTGCTCGAAGCTTCCAGTGAGACACTACTCCGCACCCGCTGCCGTGGCGAGTATGCAGATTATGATGAAATGGATGCCTGGTGTGCTCCACACTTCTCCGATGGGACGACAGATTCGGAATTGAGTTTGATTTGGCCACGTCCGTGGCCCCACACGATTTCACGATGATTCCGGTGGCCATGGGTGTTACTGGTACGTATCCACACCATTAATCCGCTGAATCCACCCTTATATCTGGTTTTCCGCAGGTCCATATGCCCCGATTTCGCTGAATTAATGGCGCCATTCTTGCGCACATTTCTTGACTATTCTGTTTTCCTCTCCACTTTCCGATCAACACCTTGATCTCCCATTGTATGTTCTTCTTTTTATGTGCTTTCCCCCCTTTTCTGCGGCCTTATCGTAGTACAGAGGCGTCGGAATGAATTAGTATCTGTCAGAACAAAAGATGTGTTGGTGTTTCCGACCAGCGGAGTCGTGTAGTTCATCCTAACTTTGTTGTTCCGCGAGCTGTAAGTGTCGGGTGATCAATTCCCGGCATTCGAAGGCCCGTGACCTAGTCGTCGAATGCTGCGCAGTGTCCGATGGACCTTTTCATGTCTTGTTGCATTGGGGTGCACTCCCGTGAGCAACTCCGCAAGTATCTGGTAGCGATAAACAATGTCTCTGAGGGAGCAGTCAGTGGCCACTGCGTTTTTCCGTAGGCTGAAGCTAATTCCGATATTTCGTGGGGCCAATTTCTTGGCACTGATATCCGCTAGTCCGTGGGGTCAATTTCTTGACACTGTTATCTGTCCGCTCCGAGAGCTCTCTGCAGCCTTTCTGGTGTGGATTCCGCATTATTTTACCTATTACGTAGGGTAGTCCGATGGCCGGACGGTCTGATTTCTTGAATTTCTATTCCTTCGTGTTTCCTAAGCCCATCGGAGTCCTGGCAGTCTCAGATAATATCTCGATCGGCTTTTGATCTGTAGGTGGGGGTACTCGACGCTAGCCCCAAAGAATGTCAGGGAGGGAATCGAGGGAGGGGACCGCATATGACTTACGGGTGCCTGGTGCGATATTGGGAACATACGCGGTGGTCGGATTGAAGGAACATCGATCTGCGTGGCTGTTGGATCAGAACATGGCGAAAAAGTTACATATAGCACGATGCACAAATAAGGACTCGGCTTGGGGAGAGATCTTAACACGGAACGCTCTGGAAACTGAGTGAATTCCAGGCAGGCAGCAAGAAAAGGTTTACCTGACCGAATGTGGAATAGACTTGCACACAAATGCGGCAGAAGAAGCCCAGTGGAACGGGAAAATCACACTGCACTAAGGTGGCCTGGGTAAACATAAGCATGTACGCAAATAAGGAGGCTGCGCAAGACTCACCTGTACTGCTGGCGAAATGGGCTTCTTAAACATATTGAGCCAGGGAACAGCTACTTCACGACATCCCACCAGGTGCATTCCCACTCTGTCGCAGTTGGTCAAGGTCGTAGGCGCTGATTTTGCTCAGGAAATCAGAAAATCAGCACTTCCAATGCTAAGAGTTGGAAATGGTTGGCGCTCGCGACATGTTCGATGGAGATTACATACTCCATTCATGGACGCCGCCAACATCGACAGCCAGCTGGCGCCAGACAGAAGGTCTGTGAATCATGCACAGAAGGTCGGAAAGCTTGCATGCAAGTCACCTGGTGGATGTGGAGAGCATAGCTGGGACAGAAAGCCACAAAGCGACTGAAGGAAATATAATTTGGACGGGCGACGCGAAGACGACGTGGGGGAAAGGAATAAGAGTTGTTGACATGTGTTGTCTGTTCTTCAATACAGACACCAACCAACACCACTTGATGATCGGTAACTTTATAACGCCACATTTACGGCAGCTCTCCAGCAACGGACTTGAAACATTTCGAATTTCTTCCAATCCCTTCTCGCGCAAATCCTTGCAGGTCGACCATCTAATGCCAAGTCATCGTCCCAGTGTACCATGGCATGAATGAACTTAATCCCTACCTCCGAACAATTTTCGAAAATCACAGCAAGTGTGACATGCCCACTCAGGAAATCCAGCAATTGGCCGCTTTCCCTGATTTTTCCTCACTTTACCACAATATGAAATCCAAAACCAAATTACCCCCAAATTAGGAAAGGAGGTTTTTTCCTGATGTGTCTTGCAATATGGTCCCTCCTTTCTTCCCGGCCTCCCAGGGAATGATCTGCAACAGCAGACTGTCACGATCTGTTCTATTGGATTCCATCGGACACCGTCGGACTTCCTAATCATCAACTCCAACTTTGCATTGGCTCTTATTATCATGAACACTCTTCCACATGCTCTTCGACAATTATGTGCACATATGATTGTCATGTGATCACGGAGGTCTCGGACCTCTGGTCCTTGACAATTACTTTATTGTCTTTCTAAATTCTTCATCCCCATACATACTACAATTAGTTTATTGTTTTAATTGTTTCGCGCGGAAATATCTCGGATTCCAGACGATGGATTTCGACTTCACAACACACACGGCACAGGCAGGTTTTTCGACTTTTTTCGCGCAGTCCTCGGTTGTCGGTCCATGAATCTTCAGACACCTGTTTCAACAGGTCCTTGAGCATAATAGCGTGCTCGTGTGCTACGAATGCCACTCTTAAGCTCATAAGTGTCCTACCCTTTACATAAGCAGCATCACATGTCTAAAAGGGTAAAAAATCAAGAGAAAATCTCTCAAAAATCATGCTGTCTGATATTGCCTATCAGCTCCTAAAAGATGTCCCAATATTATGCCCCAATAGGCCGAGTATTTTGGTTTTGGTGAGAAGATGTGCCAAATATGTAGTTCCCTTTTTAGTCTTTTCCACGCATCCAACAGACTGCCAGGCTATCCATCACATCAATTTCGTGTCAATTCACATGTTTTCAAGTCCCAATGATGCTGCTCAAGCGGAAGTATATATTGGCACACATTGGGACCTGGCAACAGCGTAATTCAAAAGCTGTTGCCACGGAAAAAGAGGAAGAAAGAGGAAAAAGAAAATGTATGCCATCCTCCACAGGATCAAGTTTGGGCTTGTCAAGCCAAAGAACTTACACATCCGACATTCTAACTCCCCAAAGGCCTCCATGTCTCTATCCAACGTGTCTATGGGTCCTGTTGTGTCTAATGCATCGGATGTGTTTCTGTCATCAAATCTGTCAGATCTCCCTTCTACAGTGCTTCCCTCTTCTCACACTGGCTACTTTTATCAACGGCATCACCCAATGTTCCTTCAGAAGCTTCCAAGGGACAGTTGCATGTCTTCTCACTTCTCCCCCGAGACAATGTCGCAGAACGGAGTTCAGGGCTGGTAGACAGAAAGGTGGGTGGGTCGTCCGAGATACAAGGTGTATGGGTGAGGTAGAAAGCAAGTGTGTAGGTCCCGAGGAAGTCGTGTACACGTGGAATAGAATCAAGTGTGAATAGGGGAAAGTGTCATGGGGGCGTGGAGTACAGGTTAGCTTGTAGAGGCTCAATAGTGGGAGAAAGCTGGGCCTTGTATGCTCCGGGTTCACTGGCGACGTGCTCACCGTGGAGCGCTCTGGTCACTGGTCGTGGCGTTGGTGGTGGTTCGGGGAGAAAAGTGTATTGTTTGGCTATATGTACATACAAAAAAATAAATGGTCCGCGGACCAATATACTGTAAGGTACGCAAGGAGATATGGAAAGGGGGAACGGTGACAAGCGGTTCATCCTCCCCTTCACAATGATGGGCCACCATTCCTGATGAGGATGACATCTCAGTTCTTGTCGGTCGCTCACAGAGACCTGGACGCAATCAGCCTGAGGCTGATGACTACTCTGACGATTCTCATCACGAATTCAATGCGGACATGGACCATCCTGCTGCCGGTTCTTCTCATGCTCCGGCTGCAGACAGCTCTGCACAACTAACGACATGTCAGGACGTGTTCCTGATCCTGATATCAAAACTTGACGGCAAATTACGAGAAGCTCCCTCCCTCAGCGATGCCATACTCACATTACACGACCTGAAGGCAAAACTGCAGCCAACGACCAACTGGGTGGGATTGTGGATCCAAAATAGATCCTTTCATACGCATTCACATGGAGCCATGCAGGCCTTGCTGAATCTTTCCACAAAACAATAACTCTGAAACCAAGGGCGTTGGGCAGCTTCCTCGATACATGCCTCAATCGCACAGGGGTGGGTGCATATTGGGCGCATCAGACTCAGCTTCTGGTTCGCTGGTACATAAAAGACCGTGTGGTTCTCCCACTAAACCCTTATGGATACTGGAAGAAGTCCATGCTTGTTGATGAGGAACTGAAATCAGAGATCAATCTGTATCTCAGGAACTCGGGAATGACATCACTGCTCAGAAATTAGTCGAATTCTGGCCCGTCCTGATGTCATGCAGCATCACGGTATCACAAAAGAATCTCAGTGCGTACCGCAGTTCGGTACTTGAAGGAGCTTGGGTATTGATACATGGAGGCGAAGAAGGGCCAGTACACCGATGGTCACGAACATCCAGACGTTGTAGACTATCGGAACCGAAAATTTCTTCCTTCGTGACGCAGTATTCAAGCTCGCATGGACGCCTGGTGTAACGATAACCTCCCTGAGTTCAGTCCAAACCTTCCTGGAAAACACATTGTGGTGTGGTTCCACGACGAGAGCATCTTCTATGCTCATGATCGAAAGCTTAAGACTTGGTAGAACAAGGATGCCCCAGCGAAACCTTACGCTAAAGGTAAAATTTATTTGTAACAATCCAGTTGCACTGATGACTTTGTCCAGGTGAAGCGTCCCTGATGATAGCAGACTTTGTCTCTTCAAAATATGGTTGGTTACGATCCCAGAGAAAGCGCAGTGCCAGGAGGGTCATGAGACCTGGTAAGAACAAAGACAGTTATTTTACTAACCAGGACATACAGGAGCAGGCACAGGAGGCTATGGTATTCTGGATGAGTTTTATCCAGAGGGGAGCATGTCTTTGTCTATAACAACACCACAACTCACCTCAAGCGACCTGAAGATCTTTATCTGCCACAAAACTCCCCAAGAACACTTGTAAAGTAGGAACTAACTATCTCGTTGAGTTAATCAACGAGATGCCGATGGCAAGCAGGTACATGTCCAGTGGCACTTTTGCTAAACACAAAATTTGAATGGTGGATGGCAACTTTCAGGGCAAGCCCAGTCCTTTATTTTCCCGATGGCCATCCTTTGATATATTGGACGCATTATTGGTCTTTGTTCATATTTTTGGCGATCTATTACTTACCGTTAGGAAAATATTTGCATCTCAGTTTTGCCCATGCATTGCTGAGACGTGAGTAGCCAGTTCTCTTTATTTCTTTCATACAACCTGTAGTTAGATTCCATTGTCATTAGGTATAACTATACAAGATTTTGCCCAATGCATTGCTGAGACATTCTGTTGTCATTAGTCTACGCTCATTTCTCTGCTGGTATCTTCCCAAATCTTCACAGGTTATGGGCCCCGACACCAAAGATCTGTCAGACAGAAAACCAACCCTACCTATACTCCAAGATGATTCAGCCAACTGGATTCATTACTCGGAGTGTATACTGACTTACGCAAAGTCAAAAGGGTTGGGTCGACACATTGCAGGCACTGCACGTAACCCAACGGATATCACTCAAGACAACGTCGGCGATTGGTATCTCCTTGGGGAAATCACCCCGTTGGCCGACGACGAGCTTGAAGCACATGAAAAAAAGCAAGACAACTATGAGAACAGGGAATCAAAGCTCGGTAATATCATTTATCAAACCGTTAGCGCTACTCGATTCACACAAATCAAGGATGAGCAATCTGCGAGCAGAGTCTGGAGTAAACTCGTTGAGCTAAACGAGGACAGGGGCAATATGGTTCAAATGAACACGCTCACCAGATTGCAACAGATGCACTGTGCCGATGATGGCAATTTGCAAAAGCACTTGACGGAGATGTCGAACTTCAAGGACATACTCACAAAAATGGGTGCGCCACTCAGCGACATCCAATTTTCGGCATACATTCACGCGTCATCCCTCAGCACTACCGCAACCTACCCACCACCATTTCCACCGCCGCCCGACTATCCATTCCACCAACACCATTGATAGCGCGCTCTTGATTCACGAACTCACAAACAAATACTTGAGCTGGACAGTGGACAAACAAATTGATGAAGAGAATTCGGCAATGTGGGCAGTGAAGAAAGGTGGAGGTAAAAAGGATGTGAAGCATGGCAGCGAGAAGCAGAATGCACAAGCTGCAGTAAAAAGGGCCATACTAAGCCGAACTGCTTTGCGAAAGGCAGAGGAAAAGAAGATAGCGCACCAGATTGGTATATGAAGCATCAAGAAGGTTCAAAGAAGAACAAAAGGAAGACAGTGGCATCCGCGGACGACGCAGATAACATCGTGTTGGTAATCGGTGAACCTGACGACAATGACGATCATGAAAACATCGTGTTCACAGTCTCATCTAACTTCCGCGAAGATGCCGAAGTTCACACTGCATCCCGTTCCGCTGTGGCAGAATAAATGTGCCGGGGCGAGGTTTGTGGAATGGGTCGGTGATCCGGTATGGCTAGAGTGGTTTTTGGATATAAAAATGGGAAAAAGGCTTGGAAGCCTTGAGTATGAAAGACAGTCGAAAGGAGAGTGTCGGCAGGACAGTTTATCGTGCAGAAAAGAGTGCAGGGTTGTGGCGTGTGATTCTGGGTTTATAGCTCAAGGGAGCACACTGGTGACGATTTAGACACTAGGGGGCGAGGTCTCTGTTGATTCCTCTGGGCACTTGCCCTACACCGGTCACAAACGAGCTGGTACGAAGCCGAGAGTGGGTCCGTATTTACTGACTAAACAAATGATGTAATGTAAAGGTCACATAACAGTAAAACCAAATGGAGGATGTGGAAGCATTTTCACATCCCGGCCATCCAGCTCTACCACACCGCCAGCTGTGACATGATTGTCGACGGCGGCGCGACACGCCACTTCTCACCTGACCTTGATAACTTCACCAATTTCAAAGAAATTCCTCAAGTTCCTATCCGCGCAGCAGATGGCCGAAGCTTCAGTGCGACCGGCAAAGACAACTATAACACCTATTTCCCCATGGGTGCAGATAAGAAGCCAACACACGCGACACTATTAAACACGTACTACTCACCCCATATGGCCTTCACCTTAATCTCCGTCAGTACGCTCAATTGCGCCAGTTACTCACTTCACGTCGAGGACACGAATTGCATGATAAAGAACCCCAAACCAACACACAAAACCATCGCGATTTTCCCAATGATATGCGGACTATATCGTGCCAATAATTCAGCCAAAGCAACACACACAGAAAACGCTAACCTTGCGACAAAAGTGATAACCATCATGAAACTCCATCGTCTTATGGACACGTCAATCAAGGCGACCTAAAGCATGCGGTGAAGGCAGGCACGATCACAGGGATTAACCTGGACATGTCCTCCAAACTGGAGTTCTGTGATGTGTGTGTGCAGGCCAAGGCAGTGCGGCAGCCGATACCGAAGGTGGCGACACACAAGCGACCCACGCAGTATGGAGGAAAGGTAGTGACTGACCTCAAGGGACCCCTATCAGTCCCCTCAATCAAAGGTGCAAAGTATGCAATGATGTTTACGGACCTCGCGACACATGAAGAAAAAGTCCAATGTGTTCGGTTACTACTTGAAGTACGAGGCCTGGGTAAAACAGTTCACGTATTCACGATGCACCTCGAGAAAGTTGGCACCATCTGCAATCTCACCATCCACAACACACCGAGCGAGAACGGTGTAGCAGAATGAGGGCAGTGTATGCATGTGGAGCAAACCCATGCTGTGCTTCTGCAATCAAAGTTGCCGAAGTTCTTGTGGGCCGAAGTGGATGCACTCGGTCTGGCTCTGCAATCGTTTGCCGACGGCCGCGCTAACCCAATTATAAGACTCCAATGGAAATGGCAACAAAGAGGAAGCCTAACCTCTCAAAGCTATTGGAGTGGGGCAGGCCGATATGGTTGAAGGTCAAAAATGCGGGTGCCCTTGAGATCCACGCCATTTCGGTGAATTTCGTGGGTTACGACGTCGAGGTGAAAGGCTTCCGTGTCTATTGGCCAGCACTGGAGCCCGAGAGTACCTCAATTGAGGGGGAGTGGGAAGATGATGACATTCTCACTATTCCTGAGGCTCCGAGCATGCCCCAAACACCTCCCAAAGGCGACACGACGACGGGGAACAACCAGAAAGAGGGACTCACCGATACTTTTGAGCCTCCGATCCTCGCAATCACCGTCTCCTGAACCTAACCCCGCGCCAGCAGAAACACATTCCACGCCAGAGACACCAATACCACCACCTCCCCATGCCTGCAACCATGAAGCGACAGCCTAATAGTGCCCGAGCCGAACACAGGACATGGCCAACGTGCAGAAAACCGCCCGGATTTACCACGAGCTCAATGAGGGCAAGGCAGCATTGCAGAATCAAGCACAGAGGATGTGGCGGCCTTCTTTGAGATCCTGGAGGAGGAAGAGGACGACGACCCCGACCTACAGCTGGAAGCCGATGAGACGTTGTGCTATAGCCAGGTCGTAGAATTTGTGTTGGTAACCGAAAGTGTGCCGATGAATTTGCGTGACACGATCAATGGCCCAGATGCCAAACATTGGATGCCGGCCGCCCAGGCTGAGTTCTTGCAACTTGAAAAGCTCGAAACCTGGGACATCGTCGAAGCTCCACTGGGCGCAAATATCATTCGGTGCCATTACGTTCTCACAATCAAGCACAACACATTTAATGCAATTCACAAGCACAAAGTTAGACTCATGGCAAATGGAAAAACCCAAGTATTCGGTATAAACTTGCGCTTGTCCTGAAAACAAATTTCCTCGCATCACCTTACGGCCTTTGGGAACAGCTGAACGAGGGACGAGGACATAGACACCCATTTCCTTGATGGGCTTGAGCTCGTCCTGCATTGCCTCGAGCTATTCTTGCGCGAGTGGTCTTGCGAGGGCGTCTTTTGCGGATTTAGGGTCATCAGGATGCTCGGATTTAGCTGAGAGTCGTCGGCTACGAGGGTGTGAAGGGTAATTGCATTGATGAAGCATGGGCATCGTTCTCGTTGGGTATGTGTCCTTGTCGCCTTGCTTCCCTGTTTGCTCTGATCCGTTCCCCTGCATCTTTAGCTTCCACCACTGCACGTCGAAGTCTTTCTTCTGCAGTTTCTCCTGGGACGCGCCACTGCGACGGGAGTAGGATCCGGCTCTTCGGGATTGGGAACAGGTTCAGGAATGGCAACTGGCTCTGTTGGCAACACATCCAGCTCGTCACGTCATCCTGTTCTTCCACCATAACAACGGGCGGCAGAGTGGTAGGATTTTCCTCCTCCAGATTTACGAGCTTTCCCGGGTGAGGTGGTTTCGGTACAGCCTGGTGGGATTCGATGAATTCAACATGGTAGAGGGATGACGCGAACGAGCAGGTTTGTAATAGCAAATTATGCCTTTGAGTCTGGGGAGTACCCAATAAGCTGACATTCTAGGGACACTCGAAGATTTTCGGGTTATGCTTGTTTTGGATAAGCACAAACACTTGGCAGCCAATTTCACGCAGGTGAAGAGATCTGGTTTCTCGTCATGCCAAGCCTCATACG
>JARGXW010000745.1:0-65201 GCA_029204085.1 Mycena sp. CBHHK59/15
AATGAGAATCGGTACCAAATGCATACACAAGATCTACCACTGGCAAGGGAGTGGAACACCAATTCCAGGTTTTGCAATCTGGAGTTCTTCACACAGCTTCTGTCCTTCGACAATGTCGTGCCCATGAAGGCAGTGACCATAAGCCTCCCACACCTCTGCGGTGGCCCTTGGGGACGATAAACACATTGTGGATGGTGGCAACATCGTGGAGTATCAATTGTGTATCTCGACTGGTCTACTCAGCTTCTATGGTGCAGCTTACTATGATACAAGACCATGTGAGTGACTTGACACACTGCCCTTGTCTCAAGAGACTCTGTGAGTATCGTTGCAGAGCACCTTTCGACAAATGTGACTCCATAGCACAACCGTGGGAGTGACTTGACACGCTGCTCTTGACTTAAGACGCTCTGCAAGTGTCTCGGCACCACTAAATCTCATGATGTGCCATAGATGAAATGGTTGACAGCCAGTGAGCACCATGTTTCCACTGTGTGAGTTGGGAGGGTTTGATTTGTTCCCTGGTAGATCTACTAAGTTTGTTAATTAATGCACTAATTATGGTTCCGGATTAAAATAATTAAGTGCGAGTTTCCTGCCGGGCCATGCCATGGCCCACACCCCCCAAGTCTACAGTTGGGGACAGTCAAAGACATCAAATTTGACTGACCTTATATTTGGTTCCCCGAGTTTATCGGGATAGAAAGTACTCATAATAGATCCTGCGAGCGGCTCCTGAGATACAGCCTATTTATAGTTGACGACAACCAAAAATTTAGCCACCTCCTCAAAATACATCCAAAAATCACCAAAATAGTTATATAATCTCCTTTCAATGAGCTGAATATAATATTCAATACAAGAAAAAAAATTCAACAGAGCTCACCGGGCCGAGCTCACTAGTAGGTCGCCAGGCCAAGGTCAGCTGAAGTATACAGTATGAAAGCTGTTATCGATGAGCCGTGCTCTCCCTCTCCTGCTACATGAAGGATGTGGATAGCTCCTCAGAGGGTCTGCATGTTTCGGAACACAAATATTGCTGATGGGTTTCGAAGTGGAGAATGGTTCTGGGTATTTCATTTGTTTCTGCTCAGTCCTCTGCTGTTGGAGAATATCTGTAACGAAGACTGGCACCATACTGGAGCTCTTTTTTAGAGCTTTGTGGTATAATGAGCTCTGCTTGGTTCTGAGCGTGGAAGCATCCAACCCCAAATCTGATCGGAAAGTTCATCGGAAATCCTATCAGAAAGCTCATCGGAAATTTGATCAGAAGTACTACAAATAGAATCTCCGCATCACTGGCACAACTTTCGACATTTTTGCATTCTGCACGACTTCTGCAACTCCCAAGGCTCTGCAAATGCGATATTTGGATTCCACATGGCTTATTATATGGGATACATCAACTCTGCATCCATTCTGTGCCCATTATTGATCTTTCCATTGCATTTCTTCACTTATTTTCACATTCCGCACACTTAAATCAATGCAGAACCTGTTGGAAAGTTGATATTCAAGTTGTACAACACTGTTTCTACTCACATCAAAGAGTCCACAACTTTTTCGGTATTCCACAGCTCCTCCTGGCTCCATTTCGATTTGGAAAATTCTGCAAACTAGATATTCGAGATCTCTGACACTGTTTCTATTGATTCTGACCAGTCTGCAGGTCTCTCCAGTTATTTCTACCTTTTCCACAGGACTTTTAGTTATTTCTTCCTCAACAGGCCATCTCTGCAAACTCTACGGTACCACATGGTACTCATACCCAGTTGCCGTTGTTTTGGGTCTTGGCATTCCTATAAAAGCCACAAGTATTCTACATTGTAAAGGAGGAGATTTGTACTAGTGATGGGAAAGTTCAGTTCAGTTCAGGTTTGGGGTGCTTTTCCCCGAACGATGAACCTGAACTTTGGTTCAGTTCAGCAATTTCTCTGAACTTGAACCTAAACACCAGGTTCAGGTTCGGTTCGGTGTTCGAACCTGAACTGAACCCTAAAAACTCTCTCCAGAGTAATACACCCATTTCTGACTTTCAAAATGTCCAACTTACCATCATAAACCTATCAAAATTATTGCCTGCATAAAATCTCATTGAATAGGAGTGTACGAGATTTTTTTCATGTTGGTCGACATTTGTGATGTCCGTGACTGACTGTAACTCACCTCCGTTCGGTGCAGAAATATATATTCTCTCCCAACTGCAGCCACAAGTATCGGAAGCCTGAACAGTTTATGCCTTGACTATAGCCAGCCCCAAAATTCAATGGAACACACTCAAAAATGGTTAAAAACTGGGTGTTTGGGTAGGCCTGGTGTTCGGGTTCAAACACGTTCGGGAAAAATGTATTCAGCCTGAACCCTGAACCTGAACCTCAGGTTCAGTTCAACAAATCACTGAACCTTGAACCTGAACCTGGCATTCAGTTCAGTTCAGTTCAGGTTTGAACCGAAAGGTCAAACCGGACCTTCCCATCACTAATTTGTACCCCACTTATCCTCTCAATCAGATTTCCTTTCTTCCACTAACTTTTGACTTGAACCATCGACCTCCACAGGCTATTGCCTGCTATTGCACGCACTCTGCACCATGGACTATTATCCATGCACGTTTCACATTGCTCTCACTCGCCCAGGCTATCACCTGGTCCACGTTCTCACACTAGTTCTGTTATGGGTCCTCTGTTGCTGTCATCCCACTTTGCAGACTATTATCTGCACACATTCCGCATTAGCTCTTGTCTCGGCATTTAGTTTCAGTTCTTCATCGCCCACTGTCTCGCACTAGTTACTGCCAGCATCACATTCATCTCAACCAGGAGTTGAGTCTTGGTTCATCTTAGACCACCTTGCACATCCGTGTATACTGTTTCTCCACTTGGAGTAGAGTTTTGTTTTAGCTCATGCTCTTGGCGCCGAAGCAGGCACATCCGTGCTCATAGTTGTTCACCCTGGTAGCTTTGAGCTCAGGGTCAGTTTACACTTGCTGTCCTTAGTAGCTGTAGGCTCAGGCTGCACAGTTCAAATTACACATACCTACCCTTGGAGCTGTAGAGCTCGGGGCAGTTGTGGGTCTGTTCTCGAAGCCACCCACCTCTTTTTGAATTTTCATTTAAAAGACAGACAAAGATTATAAAAACTCTTGCACACAAGTGTGCTAATTTAAGATTTGATTGCCCTCCCGCAAAAACCTTTGAAATTGTACACACTTTCTTGAAGGGCAAGTAAAAATCCCCTACTGTCTCCCAAGCAATACAACCTATGGTAGCATCTCTCTTTCAAGTACCCTTCCCTTGGGACTTATCTTAGGGTGTCAGCATGAGATTTTGAGATTTTTGAGATTTAGTTGAGTTAGGTTGGTGTTGATTGAGTTGGTTGAGTTTCTTGGGTTCGCTCAGACTCGCTCTCACATTTTCCAGGCTCACTATTTTAGAGTTTTCGATTTCACAGCTGCACCAGAGTTCACCGTTTCACCACATCAATTTTGCCTAGCACCAGTGTCTGCCAGGAGCAGTGGGTGCCCAATCATGAGCAAGCCAGGGGCAACATCAAGTTGTCTGCACCCATGAGAGGGAGCAGGAGCAGGAGCGGCACAGGAACTGGAGGAGGAAGCGGAGGAAGTGATAAGGAAGCCCTCACTTAGGTGTTTGCAAACATCATGCACATCAGCCATGACAATGATGCCACCACTGGCACTTGGTTTGTACACCCTATATCATTACTTGTAGGTTACTTGTGGTTTTTATATTTCTATTGCCTCTCAATAAATCTAATTAAATGGTAGTTAGTATTTTATCCCGTGATTTTTGGGCTATTTTTGGGCCTTCTACTGTGGACATCGACAGCGGCAGCGTGCACTTTGATGTGGGTGATGGTGGTGTGATGACAGGTGCGGGAACATCCGATGACTGGCGGAGATGACATTGATGAAGACGTCAACGCCTGATCGGGCGAGGACAGCAAGCCCCGTGACCCGGCAGGGTGTTCCGAAGATGTATGATGGCATCATTTTATCAAAAAACGTGGAGAGAGCGTGGTGATTCGCAACTGCAGGAACAACTGCAGGGTCAACCGCAACATAACCGCAGATCAACTGCAGCACACCTGCCAATCAACTGCGCTTACTGAAGTTGCAAGTGAACTGCAGTGGCTTTTGCCACCTGTGGCAGGGACAGGTACTCACTTGGTACAATGTAGGAGACAGTGAATTCTAACGACGTTGTGTGCTAAAATCATAGTGAATTTGAGTTGACTGCATGTACATGAAAGTAAGCATACGCATATGAAAGGCATACAAGTGTAAAATGTGTCAGTGAAAGCAGTACTCAGGCATTTAACCCTGGGAACTTGAAGTTGACCCAGCCTGGGGCTTGGGCTCCTCGTCCTCATCCATCGGGTCATCCTCCTGCTGTTCCTCGTCATCCTGCTCCTGTGATTCGTCTCCATCCTCGTCCTCGTCCATATCCTGGGCCAACGGCTCGTCAGGATCCTCGCCATTCTCCTTCATCTGCTCAATCTGCTCAATCTCCTCATCGGTTGGGAGGTTGTATAGTGCAAGCACCTCATTGCCATAGTGCATCATAAAATGTGCATTCGACATAGTCTTGAACTTGTCAGGTATGCGACCATCGACCCAGAAGCGAGCAGGTGGGAGAGCTATACCCTTGTAGCGGTACCGCGCATGGAGGCGAGCGGGGAGTTTGTTAAACGCGGTTGGGTTGAACCAGTCGAGGGGACAGTCCTTGGGCCAGCGCTCGGATATGCTGGACGACTGCGCATTGGGATCCACGATACGCTCGCATGGCCCTCGAAAGTTGGTCCCTTGGCCCGCCCTTTTCGCCACCTCATGGCGGTCGGGGTCAACTTGTTGGCGGAAAAAGTTTGTAGTGTTGTCGCCACGCCCAGGTTTGGGCTTGATAATATACTTCTGGCGAACAGGATCAAATTCGTCATCGCTATTGCAGAAGGCCTCTGCAGCAAGAGCGGCAACACGCTCTGGCCAGCCATCAGCATAGAGGGCTTTAGTGCGACTGTTTCTTATCTGGAGGTCCGAGAAACATTTAACATGTGCGGAAAAAATGATGAAGTAAATAAAACGTACAAGGTACGATTCTTGTAAGTATTCGAGTTCTTGCTTCGTGCACCACAGCGCCGGGTTGAGCAGTTTCCAACTGCACCCTCTTGAGCATCAACGAGTAAACAAAGTTTTGATACAACTTGCACAGAAATGGAATGTCTTGAATTTTTGTCAGATCAACACTCATACGGACAAAACCGTGTGCGATGGCGACATTGTGAAAAACTCGAATGGCAATGTCCTCGTGGGCTTTGTTGTATAAGGACTCGGCTGTCCCCCCCAGTACGTCAGGACGCCAGGCCGAAAACCCCGCAGAAAGAATTGTGGAAAATATGAGAATGAGATGTTCATCTTCCAGCGCCAGGATATTCTTCGCAATGGGACCCTTCCGAGTTCCAACTGCCAAGCACATTTGCCGGATCTTGTCCATAGCGGCAGAGTGGTTGGTGTTGAGAGTTTTCAAGATTGCATCCCAATCATCAGTGGTTGTGCATTGCCTCTGAAAGTCCGCAAGCTGAGTGGCTGTCGGCTGCTCGGCAACGTCGGTCGCACTCCAAACACCCCACAAGGGTAAAGGAGCACATGGAAGGCTGCCTGTGTCCTGGTTTGACCCAATCTCATGGAAGTACAATTACAGTACCAACCTGGAGTGATTTGTCGCCTGCAGACAATTTTGGCAAATGCCAGAGGTCAGAGCGATTCTTCTTTTTCTGCAGTGCAGCCGCTGTAGCAGTCTTCTTGTGTGGAGGCTCATCCGTGGGTGGAGTAAAGCCACGTTCGCGGCGCTTTTTTTGCCTGCACGGGTCGAGGATTCAGGATCGTGATGGGAGGAAGGACCGGCGCTGGGACGGGATGAAGGATCGGCTCCTGGCTGGTTGGGGCGTGATGAAGTACACACTTCAGGAGCCGGACGAGGTGCTGATGAAGATCCACCAGCGTGTGGGCCCTGACGCGACGACGAAGAACCCTCCTGCGGTTGCACCTGGGTGTGCCGACGCTGTCTGTCTTTGTTGCTCGAACACGCTGATGTCCAGCCATGAGAGTGAGCAGAAATAGGAGATCAGAAGGGGGATATATACTGCTACTGCTCATGGCGTGTGCACTGTTGGAACATGTCGATAACACGTACTCGTGTCGAGCAGAGTCTCAAATGAAACAAAGGGAAATGAATCAGGTGACCGAGACCTGTCAATCAACTTTTTTATTCTGACACTTCAAGCTTGATTTCTTTCCACGTCAAGTCCACGTTGTTTACACGCCGTACAGGCAACGGTAGCAGGGCTTCCTGCGTGCTTCCACTTATACTGCCAGCACGACTTCCTTGGTGCTTCCACCAGTACAGACCTTCTGGAGGGTAAATTTTGACAGCCGCAGGCTGTGCCCCCGGTGTTATGTGTTAGAGTTGAAATGAAACGAGTTTTTTTGGCGCTTTTTTCGCAAAAATAGGTAATTTCAGCGAAAATTTCTCCCTGTCACTGGTTGAGCATTTCAAGTTTTTCAGTGAAAATATTGGTAAAAAACTATCTTCATTTTTCACACTTTTTTCACTGAAAAAGTATGTGAAAAGTATAAACCTTTTTCAGTACTTTTTGATTTTACTTTGAATTTTTCACCTTGACATTAAAAAGTACTGAAAAAGGTTTGAATTTTTCACAGACTTTTTCAGTGAAAAAAGTGTGACAAATGAAGGAAGTTTTTCACCAATATTTTCACTGAAAAACTTGAAATGCTCAACCAGTGTGTACCACAAAATTTTCTTGAAACGTAGCCCCCGTTATGCATTACATCAAGCAAAAATTGAAATGAAACGGGGCCAGTGTTACGTGTTACGTTTCAGTCATACAGATGGGTACGGTAAGTAATTATTTGTTACTTATTTGTATTGGAATTTTAAACTCAGATCGACCAGCCTGTCTATCGACAAACTCACTGGTTGAACATTTCAAAATTTTCACCTTCTTTTTCAGTGAAAAATGTCGTTTATTTTTCACGCATTTTTCACTGAAAAAGCAAGTGAAAATTTCAAAACATTTTCATCACTTTCATATTTTATTTCGAATTTTTCACCTTGAATTGAGAAAGTGCTGAAAAAGTTTTAAAATTTTCACCTTCTTTTTCAGTGAAAAATGTCTGAAAAATAAACAACATTTTTCACTGAAAAAGAAGGTGAAAAAATTGAAATGCTCAACCAGTGACTTGCTTTCATAGACAGGCTGGATTTGGGCCTAGTAGGTACAGTACCTGCTTGTTCCTTATTGGGACCACCACAGTAATACATCCTCCTCCTCCTCCTCCTCCTACACAAAGGCGCTAGGGTTCAGAGACCTCCAATATCCGACTAACATGCCCATAAGGTATGGTTTGCTGGGGAGACTCGGATGGATTTTGAAATCAATTGTGGCCACATCCACTACAGTCAATCCACGGTCCTTGCAAGATCACCGCTCCTTGCAAAATACTTTTTTCTCGCCCAGGAGAAAATATTTTCAGCCAGTTTTTTGTGCTAGATCTTTTCATATATATACATTCTCCTTCCTAGAATTTTCTCCAGTGTCAAAAGCTAAGAGTTGATCGTGGAATAATTGCCACATGGACCACATTTGCATTGCACCCAGCCATTCACCACAAATTGTGTCTCTTTCAATGAATTAAAAGCATCAGAGCAGTATTCAGCATTGCAGGTCTGTGATCCAAAAAATCCAAGTTGAATTGGTGCCCAGGAGGTGTGGAATGAGACAATCGGACTTGGGCCTGCATTCACGTGAAACCAAAATATGCACAAACAATCGTTCAACCAACCCAACCCAACAGAAGATGAATGTGATGACTATTATGGACTTGTATATTGTTCAAGAATAAGCAGAATTAATGAAAACCATGAGTTTGTCAGTGAAATGTTTGGCTCAGAGCCAAAGTTCCAGGGGACATGTGGACAGTTGAGGTTCATGTGATGACACAGGAGAGGCTAGCAGTGCTATAATTTTACCCCACAAGTCAAGTTTTTGGTTGAAAATATAATCCTAGTATTTCTTGTGAGGAGGAGGCACTAGAGGACAGCCAGGGGTACTTCTAGATTCTGTAGAGTAGGTTAGTGCTCATGTAATAACAGGGGTGTGTCAGCTGTGACAGGGGACCAGCATTTTCTGTTAAAGACTCATCCCCAGTGAAAACACCGGATCACTGGGTATCGCCGGGTATCGCGAGGGCCAGCAAAACCACAGCTTAACAGAACACAATACAGTGTGATACCAGAGCTGCCCACAAAGTGATATAATGAGACTTTTTTGATGGCTTTTGTGCAGAAGCATCAGGCGGTATTGGATGGTATCGTGTTGCATCGGGTGGTATTGAAAATGCATACAGTCGCCTCTGCCTTAACCCATACCCCTCGGTCACTAGAAAAAGTATGGGTTATTGCAGAGTATGGGTTCCGGCAGAGGTCCAGAAATAAAATCAAGAAAATTCGGGAAAATTCACAGAAAATATCTACTGGCCTAGACAGTAAAGTAGTCAGTAATATAACCAGGAATTAGATGTCTTGGGTATTCCAAGCATGTATCTGGTCCAAGGTTCAAATTTGCATGCACACAGCCTGTCCTCTTCCTCGAGGTACCTATGAAGCGTAGAAATGGCTTGGGGTGCTTCTTTTCTCGTCGGCTTTGGTCCATATACTTGCTTTTCCACAATGTCAACAGGAGTCCCGGAATTCAGCAGGTTGTCTTGCTGAAGTACCCCATGTGACTGGAGATAGTCCAGCATCTGGAACAGCACGGTTTGGGCTTCATCTTGAAGCTCTGCAACAATCCGAGAATTTCTAAGGTAGGGCTCATGGACTTTACACATACATCACTGATGTGACCTCTGCCAAAATCACCCCCGTCATTCATCTTTGTGGCCGACTGTGGACCTAATACCACGATCAGTTGGGACGGAATTAAAAATCGGTCTGCAAGGGATCATGTATAATCCATTTAGGAACAACTCCTTGCAAGCAGATTTCTTAATTAGGCCCTCAAAAAGTTGGCATTAAGATTTGTGCGGAGTCACGCAAATTCATGTGACGTATGCATAAAGTCCATGAACCCTACCTTATTTTGTATTGAGATGCAGAATCAAGCCAGCTTTCCATTCACCAACAATTACAACACAAGGTCAAACAGCAATACCACGTCAGTGATCACAGGGCAATCCACTGCTCATGACACTGAGGCCTCTCAACAAGTACGGTCATATGTCTGAGCCCCCGACAATGCGATAGCTGTGCAGTTGGCACAAACTGTCCCATGGGCGGTGGCACAAACAGTGGATGAAGATGCTGCAATTGATGCAGCACTTCAGATCCTGACGAAGTACAAAGAGCACAAACAAGTCTTTGCGGAGAAAGAGGCCACTAACAATGCATTGAAGCATGTGCACCTAGTACTGGAGAACTGTATCGAGGAGCTGGGGTGGACGGATGGCCTAAAAGATCAGATCATTGTGACGCTCAGGGAACAAAACCAGGAGCTGCATGAGGACGTAGATCACTACGAGGAACAAGTTCTGAGTTGGAGGGCGAAGTGCCAATGGATGTAGACTCGAGCCAGTACCTATGAATCCATGAAAGATCAATGACAGTCATTTGATCACCACTATATAGGGACTGGAATTTAATCACGTGTTTTAGTAGAGTCGGAATTTGCCAGCCAGATTTTCATGACTTTGACAAAATTTTGTGAGGCAGTGGGGTAAACCTCCAACTCTGCAGATTCTGAATAGACAGTTTTCTAGTCACCGAAATTCTAAGACTCTGTATTTTCTCCGAATTTTGATTCTCCAAGAACTGACTTCACGACAGCGGGTTTTCTATTTATTAGGGGCTAACCACCTTTCTGCACTCTTTAACATGGCTACCTCCCTCACCATGGTTTTCAAGCGTGGGAAAAACGATTCAGATGTCGACTATCACCCTTCATGGCCAAACAAACGCTTCCAACACTGGGAACCCTCCTCAGTTACTGTGCAAGCCAGCACCAGTACCGAGCTTCCAAACTCAAGTCCCTCGACCAGAGAGTCCTTCTACACCACGCCAGAGCAGCCCGTTTACTCCTATGGATACCCTCCCAGCTCTATTTGCTCCACTTTCGCAGACATTTGATGATGTGCAGACAGACACCCAATCGACAGGTGCATTCCATGGACCCTCCAGCCTCATCCCCAATGTCAGTTATGCATGTCACTCCCACACAGCCCCGGCAGCTCAATATATGTCTGTGGTGATTGAATAGTGGTGATCAGACTCCCGAGATCGCACAGGACACTCTTGCCATCTTGGAGCAGCTGGAACAAAGGAGGGCAGGAAGCAGCACACTGTAGATGAAGCTGCAAGATTGAAAGCCGAAGAGAAGGCACAGCAAGAGGCTGCTGAGTGCAAGGCTCTGCTTATGGAGAGGAGGGATTGTGTGCAGGCACTAATTGTGCATATTACCACCAGTATCAAGGACGCAGCTTCAGATTCAAAGATCTCAACGAGTTTTTCCAGGGCATGTGGAGCAAGGGCGGTGACAGTCAGATCTCTGCTAACCTCTCTTGTTACGTAAGAGACCACAGTACAGACCATGCATGCAGTATGTTCGTGCGTTCAGAGCTGACCAGGGACGAGTACATTTCTGGAGAGCTGGCTGAAATATTTCAATGGGAGGGCTGCACAATTCAGGCCATCCTGACATGCGACTCAACTACCACGGTCACTGAGCTCCTCAAAAATTTTCAATGAACCAGCTTGCCGAGGAGCTTCAAGCAGCTGCACCGATGCTTTGGCATCTCCTCGTTGAGGTTTCAGCCCCCACCGCTTCAACACACAGTGAGAATCTCAATGAGCCTCGCCGAGAAAAAGGATTAGTATGTGCTTCTTGCTTTTGAGGTTTTGGAATATTCTAACTTTGTGTGTAGGTCTTTACCACCATCTGCGCGCTCATCAGCCTTCTACGTTCCCAAAAAGCGAATAACTTCCAGCTTGTCATCGGGCTATTCCTTCTTGGCTCAGGAGCATCGAAACGTGAGATGGAGGTCCTTGCTCATGCGGGGCTATCAATCTCGTACACTTCTATCATGCGCCATGTCAAGGCCCTGTCAGCAGAAGGTATGGACCATATCTGGGAGCTTGTAAAGGAATGCATGGTTCAGATTGTCTGGGACAATGTGAATATTGCATTCCATGTCGCTGCCAAATGTCTCAAATCCAAGAACCATTTTGATAATGGCACCACTGCAGCTGTACTACCGACATTTGATCCAGCAACTGGGGGTAGAGTGCCCCATGGTATGCTTCCTTTCTCCATGAAGCCCCCACGTGAGTGCACCCTTCTAGTTCTTGACTGGTTGCTGGACGATGTCCTTCCTTCCCCAAAAAGTGCCCCGCAGCTGTCCACTTCATGCTTCTGGCAGCTGAAACGGTTGGCACTGGAGCACATCAAAGATCTCTTGCAATAGTACAACTCCAGTCGCTGGTATGAAAGCCTCAGTTCAGTGGTGGGGTTTATTCCATGGTGAAATGGCTGGGGGTAGACTGACAGTTACAGCTCTTTGCAGAACATAGGGCACGGCCATTTTTTTTTTTTTTCCTTTTTGAGACGTTTTTGATCGTTTTGACCAGATCACCCGTTGTGGGCTCAATTCGGGGTGTGGATGTCTGGAAATTATATGGACATAATCGCAATGCGAATCTGGAGGGCTTGACGTCCTCAGTTTTTTTTACCGACCTTATAATGAATATAGTACAATATTATGCTATTCCCACGAAGATCTCCTGCTGTGCAAGGAGGTAAGACTCTAAGAGCCTGTAGCGTCTTCAGAATAGACATACAACTATTCCAGAGGGCGCATCAAAGCCAGAATTTAGTTATGACCCCTCCAGCGCAAGAACGATGTGATTGAATGCGTGACATAATTCAATCATATCGTTTATGCGCTGGGGGGTCATAAATAAGTTCCGACTTGAAACGCTCTCCAGAATAGTCATATGTCTATTCTGGTGATACTACAGGCTCTGAGATTCTTACCTTCTCGTGTGGCAGGAGTTTGGCAACCCCCGTGCCAAGAGAATGGGGGTTGCCATATAACCGATTTCTATTTGGCAACCCCCACGTGATCTTATCTTTCGGACCGGCCGCTGCCATCAGATCTCAGATCTGATCTCCGATGAATCGTGATCCTATACCAAACTAAGTTTCCTGTCAGTCGATGTCGCCCTCAGCGACCTTCTGGCATGTATTCGGGGAAGACCACCAACAATGCAATACTTCAGGCTAATTAATTAAGCTTGCAATCCTCTGTCCCACTCGATTTTTCAGGTGTTCCTGAAACCTACCACTGTACCTTTAATTCGACAGTCACATGTCACAGGGTTGTCGGTGTCGAAATCGGTTCAGGATTACACGTCACAAAGGCAGTTGTCGAATTGACCATATGAAACAGACCTCTGAAATTTGCCCAAACCACTGCGAAAGCTCTAATCTGTCGAAAATTCCGGTTTTGTCACGGAAACTTTTAGCTGATGTCAAATTGTCAAAATGTTTCAACGAGTCACGGGTCACACCCCCTGTCGATTTGAAAAGGTAGAGTATCTCGATCGGTGATCGGTAACCACAACGCAAATTGCACCTTGTCATGCCTGTTATCTGCTTTGCCTTTTTGCTTCCACCATGTCCTTTGCAGCATATACGACTCCCCACCCGCATACACGGTTTTCTGCCGAATACTTTGCCAGCATAACAGTTGCTGGTGCCGCCGACATCATTCAAACAATCAGCTTCCTCGTATCCTGCCTAAAAACAGTATCAAAAAATGGCTCTTTGACGGAACGGAGCCAACCACCATTTCAGAGATAATCTTGACCACAGGCGAAGCCATTCCATGTCTGGATGACATGTTCCCAATCACGCAGGTTGTGGAATTGGCATTCCACCAGGAGGGTGCCTGCTCGATTTGCCTTCAGCTCGGTGAAGGCTTTGTGCGATACCATCTGTCAAAAGTGTGTGTCATATTTGAATACAAATGGCCGACCCTCACTGTGTATCAGATACGCCTCATCATGAGCGTAAACAACCAGGCCTACAACCTCCAGGCTGCTTCCAGTCTCTTGGATCGCGTAGTGTCCTATTCACTTCTCCTCCCCAATCTCATTGAGGAGCTTAAGCTCAATAAATTTTCTGAGCATCTGGCTGGCTTTCATGTCACTCAGGCACCCCTTTAGGTGCTTGGCTGCTTGCTCAATGAACGCTGGGCAATGGAGGATGTTCTCAATGCCCGAGCCGAATTGACTTACTTTCGGCGAGCTGCTGCCTTCCTCAGTGAAGAGCCTTCCTTTCTGTTTCTCCCAACGTCCTTCATGAATGACTGTCGCAAGCTCTTGGCCCTGCAAAATGCACTGTACAGTCCAAACCTCGTCTGGTTGCAGCAGCGCATCCACAGCGGCAATGTTGACATGCTTGGTTTTGTAGCATGGACGACATCCCATTATTCCTCCATTTGCAAGGTGTCCATCACCGATCTTGAGCATGGCGGCGCTCTGCACCTTCCTGCTGCCCCGGACATTCTGCCCATCCTCCGCTGGGCATTTTCCAGACTTCGAAACTATGAGCCGTCTCCGAATCAGAATCATATAGAGGCAGGCCTCATCGATAGACAAACAACTTTGGCCGGCGGTGGTAGCTGTGGAATTGCCTCAATGAACTTTGTGGAATTCCGCATTGGTCTGGGCACTCCTCATTGGCGCTCGACACAGTCGGCCCAGTTCCACGATGTTTTTTTGCGTGAGTTGCTTCTTTATCACCTTCTCGCTCGGCGAAAAACAACGGTAAGTATTATCGCATTTTATAAGCATAGCACATATCCTTATTTTATTTGATTCAGACTTACTCCGACTGGGTTACGCTTGCACTCTGTGGGAATGGAGAGGTTCCGGGGTTCATCACAGATGTTGGTATTGGGTATAGGGACTTCAATCTTGACATGCTCTCAGCCAATGTACGTCGCCTTTCTCATCCAATATTCTATTGTGCTTAGTCTCGATTACAAACTAGTTACAACACCCCATCTTCGATTGGGCAGTTAGTATTCTGCAACAGCCCGTGATCTTCCCCGAACTCGAGAATCAACTGAATTCCACCTCTGATTCCTCTACTGTTAAATCATCTTTGGCCGCACCGTTTGTACTACAAGGACTACAAGGGGCACCTAACCTGTCCCTCCTATCTCCCAGCTGTCAGATTTGACTCTCAATTCCACATTGAACTTCTCATTTGACTTGAGCGGAGGCACTGTAAACCGCTGTAATCCCCCCATTTCCTCTGACCAACAAGATGACATTGGGGCCATCATCATTCCTGATACCCCTCCACCACAACCAGCCCGACGAGATACTCCGACTATAATCGTCGTTGATTCTCCTCCACCACCACTGCCTGCCAGACGAGACCGAAATGACACCGGAACCATAATTGTTCCCACTCTCCTCGCCCCCACCTAAAACACCGCCGCATAGTATCAAGAAGGAAGTTTTAGATTTATGCAGCCCAGATGTTGTTGATCTCTGCACACCCCTCGTCTTGCCACGAAGCAGGAGATCAACGAGCTCCTGAGTCCATTCCGCCCAAGCGTCAAACATAAACATGTTCCTCCGAGTTCAGGCAAGGTTGAACATGTCTCTATTGACCTGGTATCTCCACCACACAGGAAACCAAAAACGGAGTCTGCTGCTCCTGGTCTTGTCTATGCTGTGCCCAACAAGCGCGACAGATTCTGGTTGTGTTCGGCCCGATTAGGAAGGGTAATGTTTATGATACCGTTGAACAGGGCATCACAGCTGTCTTTCAGGCGCAGGAATCTCTGGGGCACAAGTGGATCCTCGGCCAGTCTCATAAAGATGATAACGGGGTGCTCAGGAACCGAACTCTACGCTGCAACCGATACCGCAATCCGAAAGAAACCCATCTCATCCACATTGATCCCTCGGACCATCGGCATGGGAAATCTGGGAGAACGGACTGTCATGCCCACATTAATCTCTGTCGAATGCCCGGGCCACGTCAGCACTGGCACATTACCACTATCGATGCAGAGCATAACCATGATCACCATGTTCCAGAGGGTGGCAATGTGCAGCGACCGCCAGCGGCAGCGCATCGGGAAGTTGTCGGACGGTTTTCAGACTCCTTTTCACGAAAGCAGATGCAGGAGGTCCTCAAGTCTCAGTTCCCTGATAATACACTGGAGCCTCGGCAAATCTCCAACATGCATAACTCCTACAATCGCAACGACAAGCAGTATCCATTATCGATAGGGATCATCATCGACTCGCATGGACGCTCTTGCAATGGCTGGTATGCTTTCCAGAAAAAAGAAGATACAGAGACACATGCATGGATATTTCGTTGTCACCTTAAAGCTTCAGGTGATGTGCACCCTGAAGTTCTCATCTCCGACCAGTCTCCAGCTCTGATTGCAGCCGCCTCTCTTGTCCTGGTCTTTACTTTCCATCTATACTGTCTGTCTCATCTCCTTGAGAACGTCGACAAGAACCTGTCGTGAAGCGTAGCTGGTGACTGGCAGAACTTCCTGCAGGATTTCTGGGCATGTTATCGGGCAGTTTCACCTGAGGACTTCGAGACGAAGTGGCAGGCCCTTGTCGGAAGATATCCAACTGCGAGGATCTACCTGCATGATCTTTACCAAGTTCGTGATCGTTGGGCATGGGCATGGATCAGCGTCGTGTTTACGGCAGGAATTCGAACAAATGGCCGTGTCGAGGTGGAGAATCACATCACGAAAGCCATCAGTGGACCAAAGAAGACACTTTTCCAGGTTTTTAATGCACTGAATGATCAAACACTAGAGCAGCAGAGAGATGAGAACATTCGCGTCCGAGAAGTAATAATTTATCTTCCAGCTTAAATTTCTTTTTGCTGATGGGTTTTTCAGTCCTCCAGGAAGCAACATCCTGGCCAACTCGAGTTATTGTTCAAGACCATTCTGGACCTGTTGCAGCAGTATGTAGGGCCATTTGCTCCACAGACCTGTTTCAAACAGATGCAACTCTCAATGTTCTATGACGCTTCAGCTGCCTGAGGGAGTACATGGCTGGGTGAGCTTTTATCCTTGCCTCTCCTTCGCTCTTTGGCACTAATAGCTGTGTCAGTCGGAGTATGCGATAGCCCTCAATGATTCTGAGCCTGGATATGAATGGCAAGACAATGAAGAGCAGGTAAGTCACGCATGATGATTGCACTTCAGTCATCTGATGTTCCTGCAACTCCTTCAGCGATCAAGGAATGACTTCGTTAATGATAATGCTTATATTGAGACAAGGTTCCTGCTGCACCTTGTCCGAGAGCAGGGGCTGGTTCCTTCTCATCTCCTCAAAATCACGCACACAGAGACCGGGGCAACTCATATTATTGCTCTACTTCCTGACGGCCGGTACCTCTGTGACTGCTGTATGGGCACAAATTTAGGTCTCATTTGTCGCCACTATTTTGTGGCATGGGTTAAAGTACCTGGGCTCCCTTTTCATATTTCATTGATCAGAGCCAGGTGCACCCAATTTTTCATTTCCATTGACCAGTCTCAATCTAATATTGGATATTAGATGGTATCAAAACCCTGCTCTGGACGTTTGCCAAACCCAGACAGTTACTTTGAAGAAACAGACCAGCCACAGCATCCGTTTTTCTGCTCTGTCTCTCCCTGGGCCACTTATCGCAAACCCAGTTTCCTCGAGGGCCATTCTCGCTAGAAATGCAACTCCACCACCTCCGACTCGAACAATCCCACAACGCGCAGTCTACACTGCAATCCAGGCCAATTTGCGGTCGCTGATCAGTGGAGTTCAGACACAGGAGCAGCTTGATGAGCTCTGCACAAGACTGGAACAAGTACAGTAAGCACTGATGATTTCTTAGATAGACTGTTCCATTAATTTTTCGACACAGACAGGCACCCGAAGATGAAGGCAGAAGTGAGAAAATCCGCGATCCACCAATTATTAATCGCAAAGGTAGGCCCTTGAGTCAAAGGCTAACTGGGGCAACAGAAGGTAGACCTCAAGGCGGGGGGGCTAGGATTCAAGCACCTGATCAGTCCCAAGGAGCTGTGGCTCCAAGGCGTCAAAATCTTTGTTCCAGATGTCATAACATAGGGCACAATCGAAAGAGCTGTCCTTGGGAGAGAGGAGGTTAAATAGTCTATCTTACTATGATATTTTCCTTGAATCTGAATCCAATGCGGTCTCAGACACATCGGGGCTGTTAACTGAGCTAAGGATGAGTGATAGGATGTGGAGAATCAAGATTTTGGTTTATTAGAATTTTGTGTCAGGCTTGGTAGCCTTACACTTTGCAAAGATGTCCGCTTTGAGGCTCTTGGAGGCTGTAAGGTTTGCCAAGTTCAGCCTGAAAAATCTTTGGGCTGTTAAATGAACAAAAACTAAAATGAGGGATCTATTCATGGGTCGAAAACGAAGCTTTTGGCTTACTAGGATAGTGTGCCATGTGTGGCAGGCTCGCGTTTTACAACGACCTTTGCATTTCCGAGCCCCAATTAGGAATGCCACTGTCCTAATTAGGAAAGTGAGATTTGATTTAACCACAGTTAATGCTATTATGACACCCTCAGTTTTTCCGAGTGTGTTTCTTACTTCAGTATCATTCAATCTTTTGTTTCCTAGGTGTATGCGAAAATACAGCGGGCTTTGAGCTCACATGACGGTTTTTTTACAATTATGCGTGGTAGTGGTGACTATTCTGTACCACGGCTTCTATGAACCCTCAGTTTTTTTGAGTGTGTTTATTACTTCAGTACCATTCAGTCTTTTGTTTCCTAGGCGCATGCAAAAATACAGCGGGCTTTGAGCTCACATGACGGGTTTTTTTACAATTATGCGTGGTACTGGTGATTATTCTGTACCACAGCTTCTACGATACCCTTAGTTTTTTCGAGTGAGTTTCTCATCTTCGTGCCATTAAATCTTTTAATTCCTTGGCCCACGTGAATATACAGTGCGATTTGGGCTCACACTACGATTTTCTATTATCAACATTGATATGATGCCAACACTTTCATTGATGTCTGGAGCGAGACTTGTTTGCAAGTACAAGCTACTACATATCAATCATGTGAAATTCCTTAACAGCTATCACCTCCCCATCGCGGTCCTCTGAATACCCAACCCCTTCTCGCCCCCATCCACAAGCTCGACCATCCACTCCAATGCCAACGTGAGACAAATATCGTCATTGTTGCGCTCAGGGCGCTTATTATTGACCCAGACTTGTTTCACCCTGGAGCCAATTTCTTTGAGCATCTCGACCATGCGACTTTTGAGTACATTTTCAGCCTTGTGCTCCCTTGCCTCAACATCTGTGATGTTCAGCTCGCAGACGAGAAGGATTTTCCCTGGACTTTTCTTGCCAGGGGTGTGGGGGGGATGCATAAGAACCATGACATTACAATGCCATGGATGATTATTAGCCCAGTCCTCGACGGACATACCCACGGATTATCCTCCGGCCATACAGCCAGCCCAATGGTGAATGCACTGTGTGGCTTACAGTGGATCAGGCCCCCAACGGTGCCGAAGGGTTGGAATGGGATGCCACTGTATTGGGGGTGTTTTTTCTGGCGTTCATTGACGAACATCATGACCTTTGAGCAAACCTGACATAAAAAGGTATCAGTACGGGGGGAAAAAAAGAAGCAAAGAAAAAGCGAGAGGCTCGTACACTGAAGAAGTCACCCTTGGCCTTTGAAAGCAACTGAAGTTCCTCAAGCAAAGGTCCACACTTGCCAGAGTCATCGCCGATGGGGGGAATCATGCGCAGGACCCGACGTGCAGTGGGAGCCTCCGTGGCAGGGGCGAGGGGGGCCATAGGCCTCGGACCAGTGGCAGGGACAGCACCAGGAACAGGAGCAGAGGTTTTAAAAAATGCGAGATCGGATTTAGTCAGCCTCTTGTCTGCGACTATTTTCTGGTACATGGCCTCAAGGCGAGGAATGTCGAGCTTCGCTGGGTTTCGCTTGTCAATCCAGTTATGGATCTTAACCCGGTCAGCCTCGGGCAATTTTTCCTCTGCAGCTCGCTCAATAAGCGGTATGAGGTGATTCCCGGTTTGAGGCGGTGACTATGTCTCGTAAGTGTGAGAATAGAATCGGCCTTGAATGAATAGATACCTTTGCCTTCGCATGATGACACATAGCAAAGAGAGGAAAAACACGCAGTTAGCCGAGACTGCCCATCAAACTTCCGTCATCCATCAATCAATCATTAACGGGTGCCAAATAGAATTATCCTTTTATTACTTATTATTCAAACCTTGTTGCTTGAAGCAAGCAGCGAAGCTTTGTCCCATGCGGACAGCCACAGCCAGTTTGGGAAGATTGGGGAGATCGGGAATCTTATCGTAGTTACATACTTATCGTAGTTTACATAATCATAGGGTTGCCACATAGCAGCACCCCCCGTGCTTTTGGCACGGGGGGGTGCCAAATAGAATTATCCATTGTCGATGGCATCATTGTCCAAATTGGATGTGTCACTCTCACCTTCTTCATCTTCACAGTGCATGATATTGAGCTCAATGCAGCAACGAGTATACATGGCCTTCGTGAGGTGCAGAACGGCCTCTCCACGTTTCTTAGGATCTCCACGAGTCCACGTACACAGCATCCGATTTTTTGGACAAGCGATAAAAAGGTGTGGGGCTTTGACCAAATGATGACCCGCATTATTTCTTGGAAGTCCATGCCCTGAGTATGGTGAGTGGTTTGATGAATAAACCAGTTCAGAGACTCACAAGGCCCAAGGCATCTGTAGCACACACGCCACGCATTTCACCGCTATACAAAAGGCCTTCAATAATTATCTTTCGGGTGTCGTCGATATCGCGGTGATAGAACTCAAAGAACTTGGGATCAATCGCTTCGGGAGTATTGTCACGTAAGAAGTCTTGTATTTTCTCTGCATCTAGACGTCCATTTGTGTATATCAAGGTTTGCAAGAAGTCCTCCGGTCCTTGCGGGTCTTTCGGGAATAGACTCAGCAGATCCGCATATGAATCAAGCTCGTTTTGCATAATTCGGACAGACAACGACACATTTAGCTTCTCGTTAGACACCTGAACACGGGCACAGTCTGCCGGGAGACCGAGATGGTGTAGAATGTTCCGAATGACATCCCGCAGCATTGTAGCAGATGCTGCGAGGATCGGGAGCCCTGTCGGTAAGCGTGCCGCTAACTGAGCTATTTTCCGGAAATCAGGTTGGAAATCATCTGTGCCCCATTCACAGATACAGTGGCCTTCATCGATTACGAGGGAGATAACATTTGTGGTGAATAGAACATTGTTCAAAACTTTTTCGTGGAATTCCGTGCTGAGTGCCATTTCAGGACCTACAAGTCCAACGTGAAACTTGTTGTTACCAAGATCCTGTCGTGGTGGTAAGGATCGCTTTTCGATATATTTCCCAACTCACTGTTAACAGTTGCTTAACGTTTCCGCTTAGCGAGGTGATTGCGACGGCAGGAATACCCTTGTCTCTCAAAGTCTGCGCTTGGGCCTCCATCAATGCAACAAGGGGGCCGACAACGAGGAAAATCTTCTGGCAATCCTCCTGCGTGTTCCCCGGGCTCCAGTGGTAGAACAACACGTACCAGAATGCGATTATCTTGCCGCCACCAGTCGGGACATCCAAAAGTGTGCTGATGCCTCGGAGGACATTTTGCCCCGCTTCCTCCTGGTGTAGACGCAGAGAAGGGATGCCAAACATCTCGCATAGTGTCTGGGCAGCCAATTTGAGTCGCTCGGGGTCCAGGGACTTGACGGAGCGGAAAGGCATGTATTTACAGAGTAGCCCCTCACAAATACAAAACACGTTACTGTGAGGTCATTTCTTCGAAATTAAAGATTCGGAGAAAATACAGAGTCTTATAATTCCGGCCCCTACAAAACTGTCTCTTCAGAATCTGAGGAGTCGGAGGTTTACCCCAAACCCTCGAGACATTTCGACGAAGTCACGAAAATACGGCCGGCAAACTCCGACCCTCGTGACTTGATTCCAGTCGCTATTTATTTATTTATTTATTTAATTTTGGAGCGTTTGGGATAATGAAATTCAGTCTGCAGAAGCATTCCAAAAGTCATCCGCTGGGTCTACTAGGAAGTTCTAGTTAATGCCGGGAAAGTTGTCCAGGGAGGAAATGCCATTACGCACAATTACCAGAGTGTGGGACTCCAGCCTAGTAAATTTATCCTATCCCATTTCTTGAGTCATTCGATTTCAATGGCTGTATACCCACTAAAACCCCCACTGTGTAGGTCCAATCATCCGGCAGAGTGTCGCTATTTTAAATCTTGGATTGATCGACTGTCATCAATCTTACAAATAGCGGCTGCTTCGAGTCTACAACGGACGCAGTGATTCATCATGTGGACGGGGGTGGGGGGGAGGGGTAGATGAATCTGATCAGTATGTGTGCCCATCAAATATCTATGAGCGGGAGACCAAAACGGATTCACAATACAAGGAATACAATGCCCATTACATAGGTATATTCTATGGACGTATAAAAACACAACAGAGAGAAGAAGAAAAAAGATAGGAAGTATAAGGTTAAGTATTGATGAGAAAGAGAGACAAAATCGTCAACAGAAGAGAGACAAAATCGATAGCACGACGAGTGACAGGTCCGGACCGAGCAATCAAACGGGACCACAAAAAGAAAAGGGAAAAGAAACGGAAGCAAGGCAAGGGAACGATCGATCATCCGCGTGCGCCGCCACCCCACCGCCGCCGGGAGCGTCCATGGCGCCCTCCGTGCCGCTCGCGATGTGGCTGCGGCGCCACCTGCAGCGCATCCGACTGCACCCCAAACCGGACGTTACTACCGCCTGCTGCTCCGCTGCCACCCGCCCCGCCCGCCGCATCCCGCAGCGCACGCGGTGCACTCGGCGGCACGCGCTGCAACCCATCGACAACGAACGAGCGGGGCTGCGTCGGAGGCGTGAACGGCGTCGCGCTCGAGCCAGAGGGGGTCAAGGGCATGACTGCGTTCGCGCCACTGAGGGCGAATGGCGCGATCGCGTTCGACCCGGTGGGCGTGAAGGGCATGGTCGCGTTGGAGCCAGTGGGTGTGAACGATGTCATCACGGGTGCGAACGGCATCGCTGCGTTCGCGCCGGTGGCACGGGATGCAGACTTGCGCCCCCCAAAGACAAACGGCCGCGCTGGCGCTGGGGCGGGCATGGGCGCCGGGGTGGGCGGTGGGCTGCTGAAGATCTCGCCCTCCTCCTGCGACGGGTTGCGTATGTGCTTGAAGGTCGGGTTCAGGGAGGACTGCGGCGGCGTGAACACCGATGGGGCTGGTTTCGCGGGCTTGGAGATCCCGTTACTTAAAAAGGGCGGAGGCGACGCATGTGCTGGTCGGGGCGCAGGCGAGGGCGACGACTTGGAGGGAGGAGGAGCGGGCTTGGTGGCTCCATTGGTGCTGAAAGTGGGGGGCGGTTCGCGCCCCCGCTTGGGAATCCGACCAGTGGCTTTGGGGAGCGCCATGAACCTCGTGGCCCCATTCAAGCTCGAGGGCGGATTGAGTTGCGGCTTGAGCGGCGGCTTTAAGACAGGGGGGACAGATTTCGGAACCCCATTGAGCGACGGTGGGGGAACGAGCCCATTCATCTCAGCCGTCGGCAGCGGTGGCTCGACCATGACCTTCGTTGGCCCACCGTTCCCAGTCCCGTTCGCCAGCCCGGGCGACGGCGTGCGCGACTCGGTGACACTCGACGCCGTCAGCGGAGACAGGCGCTCGTGCCGCCCTGCGCTCGCGAAGCCCGTCATGATGAGCGCGGGCTTCGCGTACGCGTTTGCCTTGGCGCGCAGCGCGCGCGGATCGCCCTTCGTCTCCTGGAACGCGCGCGCCTCGCCGTTCACCAGCAGTGGGGCAGGCAGCGCGTCAGGCATGTCGACGTCGCCGCTCTTGCCCTCCGGCGGCTGCGGCGCGACCGCGACCTCGCGGATGCGGTTCAGCGTCTCCGTGAGGTGGTCGACCTCGGGCACGACTTCGTTCTCCTTGTCTGCATCTGCACCTGCTCCCGCCGCCTCCTTCTCCTTCTCGTCGCCCACGCCCCCTATCGCGGCGCGCTCGCGCTCGAGTGCCTCCTCCACCTCGCGCTGCTTCTTCCGCCGCTCAGTAAAGTCCTTCAGCGTGAGCTTGACCACAGACGGCGCTGGGGCCGGCGGCGGGGATGGTGAGGCCGCTGCGACGCTCTCTGACGCCGCGTCTCCGCCCACCGGCATTGACGCCACGTCTTCGTCCACCGCCATTGGCGCCACGTCAGGGTCCGCAGCTATTGACGCCACGCCCCCGTCAACAGCACCGCCTTCGTGTGCCACAGACTCCGCGTCCGCGTGCGTATGCAGCTCCAACGGGCGTACCCCGATCTCCGGGGTCGGCTGGAAGACCTCCTCGTCGTCCGACTCGGGCACGGGACTCGGGCTCGCAGGCGACGGGCGGTAGTCGGGATCCATCTCGAAAGGAACGCGCACATCTTCGGCTGGCGCGCGCGCGGGCGGTGCGGGCTCGACGTGGATGCCCACGTCCACATCCTCGTCCGCATCCTGCGCCGCACGCGCATCGTCATTCACCGCCTCCCCTGCATGCCCATCCACGCCCACATCCGCCCGCAGGCCACCCGCTGGCAGGACGTCCGCAGCCGCGAAGCCCCCGCCGAAATGCATGTCGAGCCATGCGCCGCTGGCGCCGGGGTGCGGCGAGACGAGAGTGAGGCGCGCGAAGCTCGTGCTCGGCGACGTGCCCGCGGTCGAGATCGCGAGGTGCGGTGGGAGCACATAGGAGAGCGCAGGCGGTGTTTCCTGTACGAAGGGCGCAGGCGGTACGAGTGGCGATGGTGTCGGCTGCTGTCGTAGATGCGGCAGCGGCGGTGGCGCGAAGGACTGCGGTGGAGACGTGTGCGGCAGCGGCGGCGGCGACACGACGTGCAGCGGCGACTTTGCATGCAGGGCGGGTCGTGGCTGCTGCTGTACATGTTGCTGCGACTGCGGCTGCGAGTGTTGCTGCGGTCGTACTGGCATGCCTGCATCCACCTCGTCAGCGGCCAGTCAAAAAAAGAACAACACACGCACCACTGTCCGCGTCCCCATCGACATCGACGTCCATCTCCTCGCGCTCCTTCTCCTTCCCCTTCCCCTTCCCGCTCCCGGTAGATTGCCGAGCGGCACTCCGTGCGCGTGTCGAGTCCACTGCCTCGATAGTCGACCGCGCCGCCATCCACCGCTTGCGCATCTTCGGCGGGCACGACGCCGGCTCATCCGCCATCGCGTAGTGCATGTCTTGAAAAACACCCAGTCAGTCAAGCTCTTTGGAAGATCAATCAAGAGAGAAAGCGGCCCACCCTCATCGAGATCCACACACCGCGACGACGAGGCGGCTCCCCGCGAAGACGCCGACGCAGCGTCCCCGGCGGACGACGACGGGAGCACGTCCCACCCGTCCGCGCGCTCGACGACCGCGTATGGCTTGCCTGCACTCGTGCTTGCGGCCCCGCCAGCCCCCACGCCCGCACTACCACTCGTCCCCGCACCAGCGTATCCACTCTTGCTCGTCCCCGTATACCCATCCCCACACGCACTCCCATCCCCGCCTAGGACGACCCCGCCCCACCCCCCGCTCCCGCATTCGCCCTCGACCGCACGCACACCGCGCGTCGCCCTGATCAGCGGGCCCCACCGTGTGCTCCCGGCTGCTTGCCCCCCCTCTCTCTCTCGCTCTCGCTCTCGCTCTCTCTCCCTCTCCCGCTTTCCCGCGTGCCCGCCCGTACGCTTCCCGCCCGCCCGCCGTCGACCCTCCACATCGCCCACGATGTCGATCGGCCCATCCAGGTCCGCGTCGAGCCCCTCGATGTCGACGTCGACGTCCATCTCATCGGGCGGGTTTGAGGTGCGGAGCGAGGAGGGGCCTGCGTGCGATGACGATGACGATGACGAGGAGGGCCCCGCGTGCGCTGATGACGTGGGCCCCGCGTGCGGCGGCGCCGCATACGCTGATGATGAAGGCCCCGCATGCGCATGCCCAGACATCGGCGGGAACACGACGCGCTCCATCGCCGCGAGCGCGCACTCGGGCTCCTCCCCCTTCTCTGCCTTCTCGTGCCTCTTCTGCGTGCCTACGTGCGTCGCTGTCACGGAGTGTGCATGATGGCCCGCCGACGACACCGTGTGCGCAGACGAAGACGCCGCGTGTGCAGAAGACGATGGCGCGTGCGCGTGCCCAGCGGAGGACGAGGTGGTTGGCGTCGGGCACGCACAGCCGACACCGGCGCCGCCGAGCGCGTGCAGGATGTTCGCGAGCTGCGCGATGAGGTGCCGCTGTGCGGGCGTTGGTGAGAGGAGAGGGGGCCTACGAGAAAATGCGTCAGCATGCATTCGGGGGTACAAGAAGAGAAGGTGCGCAGAAAGAATGAGGAGAAGTGGGGGGAAGACGGGGGATGGAGGGTGAAGACAGCAAGGGTGTCATGGGGGAGAAAAGCGAAGGAGCAGAGGGTGGAAGCACACAGGCCCGCCCCGAGAATATCCGTCGTAGGATGCGCCCACTGCCAGAGATGGACATCCCCCGCTGCTTGCGAGACGGACGCCACCGCGGCGCGGGGATGGACGGGATGCCCACGACGAGATGGAGGAAGATGAGAAGAGGGACGCATAGACAGATGTGGGGAGGGGAACAGCGAGGAGGACAGAGAACGACGGGATGCAGGTGAGATGCGGATGGGATGGCGCCGGTGGAGGAGATGTAGATGTAGAGAGTAGGGAAGGAAGGGGAGGGGAGAATACAAGGGTATGAGACGGTGAGGAGATGCGGAGATGCGGAGGGTGCCGTGGCGCTGCAGCATATACCAGGGTCAGCCGCCAGCCGACACACGGCGGGTCTGTCTCCGCCTGCAACTTGCACACACTTGCCGGCACCGTGTGTCCATCTCGCACGCGCTCTGCTCGGAGAATATGGGGCAGCGCACAAGCAGCGGTGCAGACGGGCCAGCGACGTACGACAGCAAATGCCCGTCAGATGCGAAAGCAGACGGCCCGTACGGGGCGAAAGCAGACGCTCCGTAAGGCGCGAAAGCGAAAGGCCGCGGTGTGGGTTGAAACGGGAACAAGGGGATAGAAGAGATGAGGATAGAGAAAGGACGGGTGATGAATGGATAGATGTGGGGAGATGGCGAGGACGGGTACGTGGGATTGTAAAAAGATGAAGGGTAGAAAGTAAAGGACAAGAGGGTACCAGAAGATAAGGGGGAAATGATAAGGGGAGAGGGAAATAAAGGGAAAAGAACGAAAGGAGGGACGAAAAGAGAGAAAAGCAACAGTCTACTCACCCATCGCACACCTCCGGCAGTCGATGCACCGCATTCGCATCGTCCCACTCCCAGCCCAGCACGACCTCCTCGCCCTTCTCCAGCGCCCTCGTCGTGAATATCCCAAACCGCGTCGTGTCCGCCTTCGCCCCACACACAAACGCACGCAGCTCCGCGTTCGGAAAACACCCGCTGCGCACCCAGCGTGCACGCCCACCCGCTCCGCGCGCATCCAAGCACACGTCGAGCGGCGGGCCGACGAGGTGTACGAAGCGCTTCGGCGCGCCGAGGTGCGCGTACCCGTTCGTCGGGTCGCGCAGGTACGCGGACGACGGCGTGATCGTGCTGGGGAAGCGCGAGAGGAGTGCGCGCGGCGGGGCGGGCGCGGCGGCGTGCAGCGCGAAGGATGGGGGAGCACGGACGCCGGCGGGAGCGGGAGGGGGTGCAGCGTGGTAGGGTGCGCGGGCGGCGGGGCGGGGAAGAGGAGCGGCGTGTGCTGCGGGGAGGGCGAGACCGACGACGACGAGAGGGCCGAGACGCCGCGCCAGTGGGTAGCGAAGGCACGCAGCTTGTGCGCGGTCGCGGCGTCGGGGACGATGTCGTCGTCGATGTGCACGTACTGCGTGCGCTCGTCCTCGACCCACTCCTCCATCTCCCCCCGCGCCTCCCCGCCGCCGCCGTCGTCCACCGCGCCCCCCCGACGTGCACTCCCACTCCCATTCACATGCCCATGTCCATTCGCACTGGCCGCGCTCATACTCGCGCGCCGCTTCTTCGGGTGCGCGTTCTGCGTGTTCGTCGTCGTCGTCGCCGCTGTCGCTGGCCCGGTCGTCGTCGTCGCCATCCCCGGCGGATGCTTCTCAGGCGCACACCGCCAGCACGCCCACTCCTCGGGCACGCTCTCGCGGTCGATGCCAAAGCACGCGGCATGGCACCACCGCCCGCACACGTCACACGCAATCGAGAACCCGTCGTCGAGCCCCGACCCGCACCGGCACCGGATTGCCCCGTCGTCCCCGCTGCCCGTGCCCTTGTCGCCCGCCCGCCCCTCCGCGCCGCCGCCGCCGCCGCCACCGCCCCTAGAGCGCGCGCCCGACCCCAGCTTCCGCTTCTGCGGTACCGTCACCGTCGCCGTCGAGCCCAGCAGGCTGCGCCTGTGTCCGTGTCCAAGTATAGAGGGGTGCATTTACCATTGGATAAGGCGCATGCGAGCGGCGTGGGCGCAGTTCCAATGGGCAAGTAGTTCCAGTGGAGGAGGGTCCCAGGTAGAGTAGAAAACAGAGTCGCTCAGCCAGAGGAAGGGGGCCTGGGAGGAGGGGAGGACAAGGGGAGGAGAAAGAGACGTTGCCTGCAAAGACGATGATGTGTGCATGTTTGGCTGCGCTGGGCGCGATAAATAGGGGTGCGCGGGATTCGCCAGTTTTACTATATGGCTCGATGCATCTGAACCTAGGCTCGGTCTACCTCTCGAATCTCGAATTCAGCTAGAGCGGGACCTCCAAATGCAAGAAAACTCTGTCTTTACTTGTCTTCGCTTAGGAACTCGATCTTAGCCTACAACTCTTTACTAGCTTTACTCTCCAGCCGCTCATGAATTCTCATTTCCTCGTGCTCGCAACATCCTGGTCCAAAAAATATTACCGAACTTAGCGACGCCTCCGCGGGGACTCGAACCCCGTCCCGCCCGCAATGAGATTTTCGCAGCAGGATGATTCCACTGGTCCTCGAAGGCTTCTGGCTCTACGCGTTGTTGCTCTCTTCGCAGGCCAGCGCCGCAGTGCCTCCCACGCGCGCCCGTCAAGCAGTCGTTAAGTGACATCTCGACATTTTCTCAAAAATAGAAAGAGAGAAGAAATAAATAAAAACCTTCATCCCGACAGCGATGCGAACCGAACCCCACCATCATGTCATACACTTGGACGCAAGGACGCTCCATCTGGTCCTCGGAGGCTGGCGTCGCGTGTAGCATACCTCCCCCGGCGAGGATTGATAACCCCCTTCGAGTTCCCGCTCTCGCTATAATCTCCACCCTGCGGGGCAATGATCCCCGCTCGCCGTTTTAGAATCCGATCAACACCCAGCTACAGGAGAGAAAAAACGAACGCGCGAAACTGAGAAATGCCTCCGCGGGGAGTCGAACCCAGCCTTCCTGCAGCCTTGCACGGGATGTCTTCCTTATGTACTGAGACAGGACGATCGCCCTGATCTTCGAAGGCTTTTTTGTTTCTCTCCTGGTCTCGTATAGTCTACCTTCCCCGGCGATGACCACCCACTCCGGCTGCAATTTTTGCCTTGCGAATTTTACTCCAAGTCAATGATCGTCCCGAATTCCTGGAGTTCTTTCCATCAATTCCTAGAAAAAATAAGTATTTACACCTTCCAGGTGGAGCGGGACGATCGCCGTTGTTCTTCGAAACACTACACTGCAGTTTCCTCCTCTGACCTCTGATCTTTCCCAAGTTCCAGATAACCGCCCTCGCAGCACATTTTCAACCTCTGTTATCCAAAGTCCAGAAGTGTTCAATAACCTTGAATTGGGATTCAGAATTTCATGCCTCAGAATTTCTTCCAGGGTGGATCAAAACAGCCGAGCAACGCGATTCGGGACGCGTCGAGTTTGAGTCCTTTATGCGGCTGCTCCGAGTTGATCGGCCGATCAAGGTCCGATGTCAAGCAAATGGTCATCGCTTCGTCTGCACCCCCGCTTCTTGAGCCTCTGAGTTCTTTGTTTTGGTCTGCAACCGCGGAGCTTGGCACTATAGACTCACTCGGGCAAAGGCGTGTGAGCGCTGAGCCCACTGAGATTGGTCTCCTCGTGGGCAACGGTCGATCCCTTTTGTCTTCGATCGTTCCGTTCCGTTCGATCATCTCCACCCGGGGAACCCAACTGACGCCGTTCTGCTCTCCACACGCCTGCAGCTGCTCCCTCGCCTCGCAATCGGAGTCGCGCCTACAGGGTTTGGATAAGCCAGGGGGTCGCGGTAAATACGGGTCCTGGCATCCTCATCGCCTAGTAGTCTCCTTCCGATTCGCCGCGCGTGCTTACGACGCCTCTGCGAGTCGTATTTCTCCTCAATGCCAGTGCGAACACTTTCTGGCGCGTTTTATCCTGGTCTCGACCTTCATGTGGAGAACTGGAATGCGAACTTATCAGTTGACTGTACAAACCGCAAACCTGGAAACCTCCCTCTTCGCTAGCTTTTCATCAATTCATCTTCACTTCTTACTAAATCTGCATCCACATCTTCACTACTTGGCTCCTCACTCACATTTCTCCTACGCTCACAAGATACTCGGACCAAAATTATTCTCGCAGGGTTGTCCTCCATCGCGACTCGGACGCTCCCAGTTATATATATTGGCTACCCGACTGGTCATTTTCCACTTTGATCTCTTTCGCTGGTTCAATCCGAATTAGCATCCGATATGGGGCCATTGGCCTTGTGAAAGAGAGCTGCGCGAACTTTTGGATGCCTTACGTCGAACCCCCGCCTTCCTGGATGCCGATCAATGTTGAACGTTGAATGATGTTTAAATTTAAACGCTTGTCTATGTCTCTCCTCTGATTGATTTCTTGAGATGATTTGAACAAGGACGTTCTCGGAATTCTGGTGCATTTTCTCACTTCATAACCTGGCCGATGTTTGCTGCTACTAGCCACAAAATTAAAACGAAAAAAATGCTCCCTTCGCCCTTCGCCCTATGCCGGGACCGCCCCACGGCCTGACGCTTGATCCTCGAAGCTTCGATCGCGCGTGTCTGCGCGTCTCCGTTCTAGCTTCTGCTGCACCAAACATATGCAGTACCGCTTCTCAAACCCTCACTTGCAAGTTCCGAGAAGTGGGGGTGATATTCTTAGTCTAGGCAACTAAAGTGGGCTGGTTGCAGAGCCCACCCAAGATGATAGAACACGGGTGCATAATGCATTTAACTGCCCTTTATCGAAGAACTAATAGGGCTCTTGCGTACGGATGCTGTCCGGGAATGCAAGGTACCCGAGCGCTGTGAGCCAGCAGGTCTTCTGACCATTCTTATTTCTGTCTTCGGGTACCCGGTTTTCCTGACTACTGCTCGTCCTTCTCTACAATTTGCTACAGCTCTATGATCAGGGCAGCGGTTTAGGTATTTGGGCTCTCCCCAGTTCCTCCCGATATCTTGATCGTAATATCCCACTCATTTTGTTCAGTACTAACTCCCCTCAGAACGAGCATTGCTCCCGGACACATGTTCGACTCGGATGCGGTTAAAGCTTCCCATGATACGGATACAAGTACTCTGTGGGTCTAGAGCAAACCCCACACCGTTCTACTTCGCTCACCATGGTCGACGTTGTGCACCTAGGCGACATCCAGCAGCGCTCGAGATTCTACACCGCTTTTGAAAGGCGTAGACATACCAGTATCCACTGGCTTGTTGAGTGTTTCGCGGAGGCCGTCAGTCCTTTCGTCATTTCACTCCTCTTATTCTCACGACCACCTCGCTCTATCAGTTGGGAGTGTTCCTCTAGTAAGTGACTCTGCCGCTGTACTTATCGAATACTCATATTACCACCTCTCTTTCAGCACTTATGCAGGTTAGTATACCTACATCTATGCCGGAGCTGAAACAGTCTAATAGAATTAAAACTTCAGGTGTGGGATCGCAAGCCATTTACGTTCTCGGCGTCATCCTGAAGCTGTCTGGGGTGTCTTGTAAGTTCTCACATAAGGAGGTGCAATGTTGAATGCTGACCACACGACAGCCATCCTGCAGATCGGTTTTGCGTACGCCTGCGGGATCCTTCTGGCTATCACCATCTGTAGCGGCACTTCTGGAGGTATATTCATATCAAACCGTCTCTCTCATCGTATGTTGAATCATTTTCTAAGGCCATTTCAATCCGGTATGCTGCTAAAGTTCAGCCATCAATCCGCTGACGTTCAACTGCTTCCGTAGGCAGTCACTGTTACCCAAATGGTCTTTCACCGCTTTCCACCGCTCAAAGGACTCAGGTAAAATATCTGTGGCCGCCTTACCCAGGCCGCTCATCGTTGTTATAGATACATGACGGCACAAATTTTGGGCGGATACGTCGCGTGTCTGCTCGTGTACGTACAGTACAAGACGCTTATCGTCGACGCGGAGCTTGCACTCGCTGCCGCCGGTCCAGGCATCTTCGATGCGACGTTCTACACGCCCAACGGACCAGGAGGGATCTTTGCGCTGTCCCTCCAGCCCGGATCTAACATGGGTCGGGCATTCGTGAATGAATTTGTCGTGGTACGTCTTTGTTGCAACGCTTCGTCGACTGTTGTATATATGGGAAATGCAGGACTGGATGCTCGGTATGGCTATTTTCGCAGCGTTGGACCCGACCAACGCGCTTATCCCTCCGGCGATGGGTCCAATGCTCATCGCGCTTGCTTAGTGAGTGGGTTGTTATTGTATGATCTACGCACGGGTCTTATCGTCATTCAGCGGTGTAGCGATTTGGTCATTCTCTGCTAATGGACGTGAGCAATCATAAACTGCCCCAGTGGGCAGGTGACACTGATTTTCGACACAGTCGCGGCGAATGCTGCGCGGGATGTTGGAGGACGACTCGCAGCACTAACCATCTGGGGGTTGCCAGGTATGCCCTGATCCATCTTCCCGTGAGTATACACTAAAATTTATGCATTAGCTGGCGGTGGCGCGTATGCGGCGCTCGCCGCTCTGACCAACATTCCCGCCACACTTCTCGCCTGTGTCACCTACCAGCTAATGCTCACCGACTCTGACAGAGGTACGTATGCCCGTTGATAGATGTCGCCGTGACTGACAACATTGTCGGTACCAGTGATCCCGAGTGCCCATCTCGAAGTTCTCAATGCGCACAAAAACCACCGCAGATTGATAAATGCGCAGTCTTCGGAGACAGACTCGAATTTAGCTGACAAGGGGAAAGTTGGTGAAGTGGAGAGGGTTTGAGACATAAAGTGCATGCCGTGATAAAAGTGTCCGAAATGTCGATAATCCAGTACGTATGGATGATAAATCTGTACCATCATGCCAGTGGCGTCACGATTACGGGGCTTGAATTCGTTGTGGGTTGAATAACGACGGACCTAGTTACTGTAAATCCTCTTAACTCTTTTTTTATACACGTTTTGCCTGTGTGGCGCTTGCGCACTGGGAGTGAAGAAGTCGACCAGGTATTCATTGCTTTCCAATTATAAGAGCTCAAATGGCCAGACATTATATATATATGCTTTATACTATGCCTCCACAGGCTCATTAGATTCCAGGGGTCATTGCTATGTAAGATTTATTTGTGTACTTTAAGCAACAGGGCCAATAACTGCAAATCCGGCTCTGTCACGCACTTGGAAATGCCTTGAAGAAATATTACACTCAAAATTCAGCACTTTAGATATACCCCTATGTTTGTCAGAGGAAGTATGAACAGAAACAGGATAATTCACCAGTCAAAGCGATAAAAATACCGAAAAAAAAATCTAAGGACGTCACCCCCTGCGGATTCCAAAGGCGAGGCGAACGGGATATGCGCCGAGGAAAACGGAGCAGTATTGAGAGCTTGAACTCGCAAACAGCAATATATGCAAGAGGATCAAAAATGACCCAAAATGGATCAGACATCGCCTGCGCTTTAAGTTCCGCAAAGAGCTGTAATATTCCGTGAAAAAAGAAGTTATAAATATTCTCCAAAAATACTGTGACTAAGAAATTCTGACGCAGAGCAAAGAGGTGTCTGTAAGGTTAAATCTGGGTACTCGGACTCCGAATGGCCCTTGTTGCGCCACTTGTTTTCAACGCTGTTTCGGTTCTGTTATTTATCCGATTCAGCATGCGCGTATGAGCGCTTGAGATGCTGATAACGGACAGTGTTAGTGGGGGCGGGGATATCTGTGTCCTCACTCTCGTGGGCCACATCCTCGGTGGGTCCCTTGGCAAAGCTCATCGGGGGCGCCGGCCCAGTAGACTTGGTGAAGGTGGCTGGGGGAGTGACGGGCGGTCGCGAGCCGCTAGTCACAGTGCTTTCTGAGGCGAGTTTCCCGATGGCGCGATTGTTCAAGGTCACAAGAAGTGTATTCGCTTAACTTTCGTTAAGGTTCACTCGGGGTTAGGAGGACCACGGAGATGGGACACACATCCCGGGCAGGATCATGGTCGGGCACACGAAGTAAGTTGTATTCCGGAACACGGGATAAGTACGTTTGAATGCGATGGAAAGATGAGGGAAATTACGGGAATTGCGGTGTATAAGATGAGGCCAACGACGGCGACAGTAGCTACAGCAAAGGTGAGGGCTGTAACTGGACATGACTGTGTGCTTACCTGACAATGAGTTCGTCTCAATGATCAACCGCACGACGTTCTTGACAATATCGCGCGTAGATGGAATGACGGCGGCTTTGAGCAGCTAAGGACATATCAATCGTATGGTAAGGAGGATGTACGGTTTGACTTACCAGATAAGTCATGGTTGCCGCAATTAAAACGTCCGCTACAGCGCCGCCGACGAGCCACAGCTAACAGGGATGTCAGCCTGCGAATCACATAATACAAGTGGACGAACGTAGACGAAAATGGTCTTTTTCTGGTCGTGGATTTCGTTCATGGCGATATACGACAATATACCGCCACCCATACCTCCGGCGCACTGAGCACATGAAATCTAACACGAATCGAAAAGTTATAGAATCTAATTTCTGTAGCGCAATGTTGCCGCACCACTGCAATTATGGCGGCCAACCACCAAGCTACTTTTTTGATCACGAAGATGCGATAGCAAAAGAATAGTTGGACGAGCAGGCCGATGAAGGATCCCATGATAGGCGTATAGAATCGAGATTGACGGGGATCCGCAAAACGGGAGATGTCATCGAATCCAACGCCATACCAATATTCGACGTCGGCTGCGTTGAGGGTTACGCAGACCGTCATGCTAAGGAGAATAAAGTACACTTGAAGGAAAATCGGTGAACATAAGAAGGTCGCAGGTAGGACTAGACGCACCCAGGAATTTAACCAAATGGTGTCTTTTGGGAAACAGATTCTGTAGACGTCTGGATAAATTCGTGAGGACAGCTTCAAAGGAAAGCGCATGCTCCACACACAACCTTGCACCAACAATGTTCCGAAGAAGAAGAAATTCAAAAGGGATCCAATGAGCTGGGAGCTAGTTCTATGCGATATAATACAACGTTAGAATATGTTCCGATAAAAGGATGTGGCCACCCACATTGGCCCATAATCCGGCAAGGAAGTAGCAGTGGGAGAGGGGGTGGAAGCCATGGAGGAGTTGATTCTTGAGGAGTAAGAGTACTAGCGCAAAGCTCACTAGATCCAGAGATTCGAAGACAATGTTGGAAAGGGATTAGTGAGAGGAGTTGTGGTAGGAATATCGGAGTGCAGGTCGATGTCGAGGATTGAGAGGAGGCGGACCACCGCCTCCTCTCACTCCTCTGTCACGAGAGGTATCAGCACCTGATGCTCTGGAATGAAAATTTTAAACAGTTCCGAGATTCCTTCCGCGCGCATGTCTCGCCTTTCCACCTTTATTTGAATTTTGCTCCACCAGTTTGAACTATTGGAAATCGTCCGGATGTTCACAAGACGTTCGTGGAAATCCGGGTCGATGTGCAACATTGTGGGGGAGAAATCGGTGGAAGGAAAGAAGGGGAGAAGGGGCGACCACCATAGATGTTTGCGGGTCGTGGGAACGCTGAGCTGGTTTCGACATTTGACGGTGCAGAAAAATTAAGAGAAAATTAGAGGAGTGCATGAGAGTGCGCTACAGCTTTACCTATTCATTTATGTCTCTCCTTGATGAACTCAACAGCACAACAGTGTTATTCCTGTAGTATCCAGCACCCGCGATTCAGCGTTGATCTGGCTGAGAACGCTGGTCGTTCTGATGGTACGGAGAATCGCAGCATAGTGAGGGGTCCCGGCTCAACCCAATCGGTGACGAGTAATTCCTTCACGACCTTGGTCCCGCCCGGAAGCGCGTACATGCGCTTCGCGGATATGTTCCTGTCGAGCGCGCCCTGGAAGTCGGGGAAGAAGACGAGGATGTCGTAGAGCTCCGGTGTCAGGCCTGCAGGACCTGCACCAGCCTGCTTGTCGTTTAAGAGGTTGCGTCGGGGAATAACGACCATATACAACTAGTTCAGATGGTGGAGCCATTGGATTGCGAGATTTCAACGTAGAACTTGAATTTCAAGTTTAGCTTATCTGACGTGAGACAGGCTGCAATTTGGAAACTGAAGATAAGAGCATCAGTAATAGAACATTTTACTTGTGACTTGTTAGACTTTTTCACTTGTGAGAAAAAAATAAAAGTGCAGAAAAAACAACTATGGTGGCGGCTATGACTTCGTGACAAATCCGAGTCCCAATTTGGAAATCCTTACTGCGAGCTCAGTTTTCATCCAATAGTGACAAGATTGTTAGAATAGCACGACAAGAAGTCCCTTTAGAGATCTACCGGAGCAAAACCTTGAAAAATGAAAAATATATTTTCTCGACCTCGATATCGCGTTTTTGATGGAGGGCCGGCCTGCCGGTGGCTGTGCCACGCCATCAATTTGCTTTGCGCTAACCTCTTGAGACCTCTCAAGCCGTCGAGCATGCCCAGGGCTCGCAAGCAACCATCTAATGCTCAGCGTGGGAGCAATGGCATGTTCATTTCGAATCACAAGCTGCCCCCGAGCCCCGAGTCTGGCTCCGAAGACAGTGATTCGGATGACAAGATGGCATGGGAATCTGCCACGGACGACGTGGAACCCGAGGACCCCAGCTATTTCGAGGCATGGCAAGATCTTCCCCTGCCAATGACATTCGATGAACGGGCTGAGAAGCGTGCAGATCAGAGGAAATGGGCTGAAGAGAAGCGCCGGATCGCGGATATGCGGGGAGCGGAGCACAGGGAGGCGGGAGCCCCAGATAATCAGAAAGGTGCGGTCGGTAACTCAATTCAAATAGCCTGTTTATAATGCTATCCAAGGCAAATGGCAAAACTCGCGGTGCTTATGGAATTGGTGGACTCTCGAAGCGGACTTCTCAAGAGAAGTGCAAGAAGCTCCGAGAAGATTTTCAGAAAGGCTTGCTCCGCATTTCTGAGGCCGAATTCGACCGACAAATGAAAGCGCTTGAACCCAAGATGGCGGATTCAACCAAAAGCCAACCTACCTTACTTGATATGTTCAAGAAATGGCCGCGCGCACCTTCGATACCGTCCGAAACTCAGTCCGGCATGCCCGGCCCCTCCTCCTCTAAACACCAAAAATCCGACAATGGCTCCCCTCCTTCTCGCTCTTCTTCACCGCCATTCTCACCTCTCCAATTTCCAGGAGACGAAGACGAATCTTTGGGGTCGTCCGAGCCACTTCTTTCCGAATCGGGAGAGCCAGGAGGTCCCAGCCAAGGTTTTGGAGTGCGAGGCTCGTGCGACCGTTGGCGATGCTGCCAATTGGTACGCGAGCGTCTATCGGCTCGGTGCCACGGGACCGGTTGCAGAATTCAGTGTTTGCCCTAAAGCTTAAGTCCTTAATGCTCTAAGCCTTAGTAAGGCCTTAGGCTAAGCCTTAGAGCTCCTGAGACAATTTCTAACCCGTAGAGGCCTTAGAGCTGGCTATCGGGCCGAATTATGACATCAGTCTTTCGGAGCCGGAGAGGAAACATCAATCAAAATAATTTTCTTCAGCGCGACGACAACACGACGAACACGACGATGGCCTCCGGCTGGACTTCGAATCAACTCGGGCTGAAGCATTTTCACCAGGGCTCTGAAATGCAGAATGCCAGCCACTGGAGGACTTACTGTAAAGGTTGCATCAAGCACAAACTAGACCACCTTAAAGAAGAGCACCGTCAAGCTGACACCCTCCACGCTAATGCCGCCACACACTTCACAAATGATAAAGAGGACTTCAAGCATGGTACATCAATATAATAATTCAGTCTCCCCTCATTATTTATCAACCCTTTAGCCTGCGATGCTGTGGGTTCGCTTCGTGGAGAAAAAACTGTCTGGATCACCCATGTTCTGGGCACCGTCAACAGAAAGTCCAAGCCTTGCCCGCATGTATCACAAGACACCACAACGGAGGCCACGCGTCAACGGAACTTAGCGCAGGAAGGAAAGGATCAAGCGCCCACAACGTCCGCGAAACATGCCAGATCCGCATCTGCCACGGAGTCTAATGATGCAACGACTCAGAAAAAATTCAAGCAGACAATGTTGAAGACCTACACAGGCCTGGATATGCCCTTCCACTCTTCGGAAGCGGCTACAATCGAAGCACAAGCACTGCGCACCATTGTGTCTACCAATTCCGCCTTCAGACTCTTCGAGGATCCTGAAATGTTGACACTGTTTGGCATGATGCGAAGCCATGCCCCGGAAATTATCCCCTCGGGCAAAGTCGTGGGGGGTCGTTTACTCGATGAAGCATCGATTACTGTGGGCGAAAAAATATCTATGGTTCTCAAGGGTGAAGTGTTCGGATTGTTTTAGGTTTATCCCGATATCTCGGTGACGATCTCTGATCAAATTTTAGTACTGACAGCTGGAAATCACTTACGAACGACGCTGTAAATGGCGTCTGCACTAGCGTTGATTACAAGGTAAGTTGACGACAGTCTAAAAGTGAGATGTGCTGAGATTCGGACCAATAGTCCTATACCATCGAGCTAGTCGATGTAACCTCGATGGACAAGAGCGGGCCCAGCATGTGCCAGCAATTTTGCGACATCATCGATCGCGTCGAGGCCAAGTACGACTGCATAATCATCTACTTCGTCACCGATGCGAACAGCGGAAGTAAAAAAGGCCGACAGCTCCTTGGAAAGAAGTGTGGTTATTTAATCCTTCCATCTTGTTGGGCGCACCAGGTGAGTTCTATACAAATTCTTCACTCAAATCTGATCGCGCAAACAGTTCCAGTTGATACTCGCAGATTACTTAAAGGTCAACAAGTTCGGCGCCCAAACGGCAGAGATGACCACGGCCTTGATCGGCTGGATCAATAACCACGGAAAGGTCCGCAAAATCTTTGACCGTGCACAGCAGACCATTAGCTTGGATCGCCTCGGTTGTGTGCTCATTCTTGCCTATCTCATCGCCAACCTCACTCGGTGGACTACTCATTGCATCGCTTTTATGCGGGTTTTTCGCCTGCAAGATGCGCTACAGTTTGCTGTGATGCAGAGCCGTAGCGCTATCATTGCGGCACAAGTTGGCGCTGCGAAAGGCGCAGAAAAAGACGCTTTCACTGCCGAAGCAGATAAATTCTGCAATCTGCTCATGATCCAACATTCTGGTCAAGTTTGGAATCACTCATCGAGGACCTTGAGCTGATCTGTTACGGGACTAATATCAACCAGAAAGACTTGACGCGCGCTGACCAAGTCCTCCTTAGCTTGGTCGGGATGTTTCTGCGCATGGTCGATCATCCAGAGCCAGAGGTCGCCTCGGGGATGACTGCACGTCTTGAACGGCGCTGGAAGGATTGTGATCAGCCACTCTTCCTTCTCACATTAATACTCAACCCGTTCGAACAACTTTCATGCTTTAGTCCGAAAGCTGCTCTCAATCACTTCAATTGTTTGGACCTCCTTGTTCTCTTACATCTATCCCAGGTCGGCGCAGATATCAAGTCTGATCATTTGGAACGTGGTCTTGTCACCTTGAGAACTGCACGCAATGTTCACAAGTCTACGGCCGAATGGCTGACAGTACCCTGCTACCGCGATCTGCTTGATGATCAAGATGACGAAGACTCAACCGGTGGGAAAACTGCTTTGGTTTCGACGGTGGCTGGGTGGAGGACAGTCATGAAGAGGTGGATCGACAATGCACAAGCTGCCGCCGAGGATACTGACTCTTTCAATTTGGACGACAATGACACCGACATTTCTCCAGGCCCTTCCGCGAAGCCGTGAGGCTCAAAATGGAAGAAGAGGTCATTGGCTGAGCTCTTTTGTGGATCAAAGAAGAAGCACGCCGAGCGTCTTTCACAGGACGAAATCGATGCAGAGGCGTCTCTCATGGTGTTGTTGGCAGAGGCCGAGGCCATTGCGGAGGCGGAGGAGGATGCGCAGTTGGATGATGGAGCGGTGGAGATTGCGTCCGATGATGAATATAACGGCTAGTTGGCTGAATAACTCAGTTGTAATGTTGACTGGACATAGAAGCACTGTATCTCCTCTGTCTGTCATACAAATCAAGTGAAATTTGGACCTACTGAATGAGCTTGACTGTGGGGAGAAAAAATTGTTTTAAGGCCTTAACTCGAGGCCTTAGCCTAAGCCTTAGGCCTTAGTAAGGCTTAGGCACTTTCAAAAGTGCCGTTAAGGCCTTAAGGGCGAACACTGGCAGAATTTGCGGTGAAGAGGTATCGCTCACACCGCGGGGTTCTTAAGACGGAATTGGAGGAAGCGAAGCTGCAGTGGAATAAGAAGGCTAAAACAGGTAGTCTCTAGGCATGTATTTGGAGTCCGAATTTTTCGTTTTTCGCCAGCAGATTTCGCGCATTTCTTACGTAAATGCAGTGCTGCCGTTTCCACCCTGTTGTGATGCCTTTTGGATTATTCCCTCCAGGAACAGCGAGCCGGGCGTATTCTGTAGGTGTTTTGCTGTCTACCGGAACAGATGCCTCATCGGTTCTCCCCGTCATCATTAGGTCGACTCGGCGCGCTAGGAGGCACGACAACTTTAGTAGCATAGGTGTTTGTGAACGCCTATTGATGGTGCCGAACGCCTATTGATGATGGTATTGATCATCAATAGGGGTGTGAACGCCTAACGAAAGTGATGCGTGTGCCATGCCTTGCCGTCCTTCGGCAAGGGCTCGGCTGGTTAGTGTTGTATATCAAACCCGAACTGCGCCTCAACCTCTGGCGCGACACAGGATGGACATACAGACAGCCCGCCCTGCACCCGTCTCCTTAGGCGCACATTTATATGGTTCACTATTACTTACTCTGACTCTCTTACTTACTGACTTATATGCGCACTGTTTACTTGTCGTGTTTACTTGTCACCTTTCATTCTTAAGACTCTTAGCTATGCAACTCTTTTGTATTTAAAACGTAGTATTACACTGAATGAACTAAGTTCTTCTGCGAACATCCCACTTCTAAGTCACTTCTTCAATAGTTAGGGGTTCGGGTTGGCGGTTCAGGTTAGGTTAGAGGTTCGGGTTAGCGGTTAGCAGTTCCGGTTAGAGGTTAGAGGTTCCGGTTAGTGGTTAGAGTTAGAGTTAGGTGTTAGGGTCCAGGGATATTGTAAAAGATGTTGGGAGACTTGTTGTCTGCAGGTGAACCTGCCGAAATCCGGCGATGTGATGGCTCGTCAAATTACCGCATATAGATGAGGCCTCAAGAAACAGGTGTTCGGTACCATCAATAGGCGTTCGGCACCATCAATAGGCGTTCACGAACGCCTATGCTACTAATCTTGTATGTACTCGCGTGCTAGCCAGGTATCCAACAAAGTAATTTGAATCCACAGCAGGGTTCCGGCCTTTGCCCGCCATCTCTTGTCCTCAAATCAACGATCTTGGTGTCATATGCCCTGCCCCACTCTGCATCAAAAATGCCCTGCTCCAATGCCAGCTGGATCTGCGGCAGAATAGGTACGAGCTCCGTCTGCGCGACCGCACTCCAGGATGGGCAAGATATTTTGACGAACTCTGCCCCACTGGACATCCCCCAACCGCGTATCCCACCTGACTGTGCCCCCCAATTGTTAGCCACTTTATAGTCGTTCATCACAACATTGCTGGTCGCCAAAGAGACAGGGAAATCCTTTGGAGCTTGGATAAACCCCACATCGTCGTGTATAAAGTGATAGGCAGTGTGGCAGGCGAACTTCCTATCTTCATGGAACCATGTCTCGATGAGTCGCCGTGGGAAACTGGTGGCCACAGCCGGGTTTCCGCAAGGCGACATCAAGAAAGCCACATGTGGGGTCATTGGGCGACTCCAGTGCCCATTCCATTGTACATCGTATCACCATCGACACGACCGAACATATCCCTGACTGATATTTGAAGCCAATCATCGCTGTTCGCCCGTTGAATCGCCGCTTCGAAGACACTATCGACGGAGTTGTATCCCAAATCCGTGATGTGGGCACACATATCGCCAACGAACAAATAACCTTCCGCTGTCTCGACCAGTCGATTGATCTCGGAGGAAGTGCACGTCTGAACAGCATGGCGTGGTCTGGCTTGCTGGTGTACCAAGCTATCATACCGACGCCGCTTTGGTACTGAGTTATGATAGTGCAGTATCGACCTGCCATCTGGATCTCTGGCTTGCGCGAGTCTACATTTATGATGTCCATGTCCAGAATGACGTCGCAGGTAATCAGATCCGACATGTGAATATGCATGGCGGGATTGTCGAGGATGGATGGAATAGTGTCAGCGTCACGGTACGAAGCATCGGTAGAGGCGGCCAGACGCAACGGATTGCCAACAACATCGGTCATCATTCTGACCCAGGTCGATGTGCATTGTATTTGGCGAGGGGCGTCACGGCTCTTCAGATATGCAGAATATTTGGACATGATCTGGTGTTCGCGGAAGGATAAGGAGCGAAGAGGAACCTCAGTCTGGGCTTCATCCCCAGTTCGAACCAGAAATAGCTTGGGTGCCTTGAAAAAAGTATGTCCCTGTGCCCCAACAGAAACAGAACTGAATTCTGAGACGCTGTATTTGTCTTTTAGTGGAGTCAATAAGCGCGCTTCGTCGACGTCCTGGTATCTGACACAATCTAGTGCCATCTTCAGAGTGAGTTGGGGCTGCTGATACTCCAATCTGACTTTCCAGTCAATCCATGACCAGCGATGTCTGTTGTATCGGGCCCATACTCCTATCGAAGCCCTGCCAACCTTGTTTCGAATGGTTGAAGTTGCCATGTACTGTTGCACCACCTGGAGAAGCGCAATGGCGAGTGCAACAAGTGCAACGATGAACACGGTGATTTCAGTGGGTGATGCCATGAGTTGGGTGGGCGTCGAATTCGAAAATTGTGTGTAGACGGAGCCTGTCTATTGCTAATGTGAGCTGTCAAACACTACATGCGAGGGAAGGGACTTGCGTCTATTCATGCGACGGGAAGGCGGCGACGAGTTCACGGGAAGTGATTGTGCAACATTTTTAAGAGGACATTAGGGTTTATAAATGTGGAGGGGAGCGCCTGAGGCACTGCAATTACGTACCCCTGAGGAGCTTGGGAAGCCCACTAAACATTGGCGGAAAGCTGTATTGAAAACATTGCATAATAATTGGTGTCTCCCCGCCAACCAAGCACTGCAGCGATGTCAGCCTAGATAGAGACGAGCGGAAAGAGTGGCAAGTGTTTCGACCGATACTGTACATGTGTCGATCGCTTTGAGAAGCTTTCTGTCGAATGAAGTCTCATGCGCCCGAATCATTGCTGTGAGGACATCGCGCTGGAAACACATGTGTACACATTTGGGCACAGAAAAGAGGATGTGTCTGCCGATTGGCTGTCGAATAGCCTTTAAAACTTTTCGCCTTCGATTGATTTTTTGGTTCACCTTTCATGACGGACAACATCATTTTAATTTGTGAAAAGCCACTTGAACAAGCTCATTGGTGGGGGCGGTTAAAGCGGGCTCACTTGTAGTGTCCCAGCCCTGCTTGGCTGTCGGCGAACCCTTCCGAATGCCTTCTGCCGGTCCGCTGGGCACTGTCCATGCTGTACCACAGGCACAAGCCTATTAATACTTGACAACTGACAGGCATGAGGTTTTGGTGCGCGCCATTGTGAAGAACACCGCTCTTTTCACACACTAATCACATGAGACAGGCTTCCGTTCGATCGTGAGCAGTTCTGGATGAACCAGACGCTGCACAACTAAATTGGCTCCGTAGACCTTGTGAGATACCGATGCTGTATGAAGCTATGAAGCCTCATGATTACTGTGGAGGAAGAGATCGCATTAAGAAGCCATGCTCTGAGACGAAGGTAGGTCGATAGTAACATATCACGAGAGCGAGAGGTGGAGAGAGCTGTTGACGGAGCTGCGGTGGTGCGAGACGCTAGGCTCTAAAAGGCACGCTGCGCCTGCTCCTGATCTAATTGGGCCGCCAAGACATCTCCACTCTTTTCTCGACAATCGGGATAAACGTACAAGATCAACATCTCAACCTCCAAGATCAAGGTACGGTGGAAAACCGTTGTCTGCACCTAATGCTGGGGGGTGACTGTCAGCATCTTCGTGTTCAGGAAAAATCACGTCTAGTCTTTGAAAGCTCAAGAGCGAGGTTCCAAGCTCTGAGTCTACATCGCCTCATGGAAACACCGCCAATGCGTAAATCGGTCCCTGAGTCTAATTGTTAGATTTATCGGCTTTCTAAACCCGTTCGGCGGCACCGTGGCAGCATGCAGGTGACGAAATCCATAATATCATAGCCTTGCACGCAAGCCGTGAGTGTTCTTCGAGCAAGAAGGCAGCGGGAATAAACCATGGTACAGATGGTGTACGCAAGCGTGAAGTACAAATGCGCCTCGCATGCGAACGGTGGTGGTTTCGTGGTGGTGGGGGGGGGGGGTTTGAGCGATGTTGTTACGAGTACTTTTGTTTACATAATACTCGTTCCTTTCATTCCTCCGAGGGGCTAAAAGTCTCCCTATTTTCCTTGTCTCTGATTTTTTAAGATAGTCTCCTTAGTGGCTGTGTCTGACTTCTTTAGTGGCTGTCCCTATACTTCGTTCACTTTTTCCTTACCCCTTTAGTGGCTGTGTGGCCTAGGGCTGTGCTGTTTTTATTTACTTCTGTCTCTTTTCCCTGGTGTAACCGTCCCATGCCACTCATTCAGAGGGTACGAACATTAATAAGTCTAGTATATACCTCCTTCCAAGTCCCCCAGCAAATTTTCAATATTGCCCTGGACCTGCCGAAGTAAATACACAGCCTGGTCTGCATGTGCCTCATCGAAATCACATCAATCATTTGGGTCTTCCAGGTTTGTCGTATGTCCGGGTGGATTTGGGATGGCCAGCTTACTAAGCGGCATAATCGGCATGATGGGAAAAAGATAAGTGCGAGATCCTGCTGGGTGCAGCCACGGCCCTCTACCCCCAAGTGACTGTTTGGCAATCACAGCTTTGTCCCTGTTTTTCCTCGACTCACCTGATCTGCATCGTCGAAACCCGATGCATCATCACTGGCAGAGGTAGAACTTCAACTTTGCAGTGCTAAATATGCTGGAGACCTGCTTGACTGGGGTAATTTACCTCCAGGATTCGGAGCGGTCTACTTTGACCTAATTTACCGTGTAAAATACACACTAATTGACAGCATCAGCCTTTTGACATTTTGATTGCCGTATTTTGGCGTTTTCACGCCATTGTCGCGTTGTTGATGGATTTTGTCGACGACGGTGAGCTCGACATTGAGCTTGAAATTTTGGAGGGGTATGTGGGATGGGATGCAGGGATGGGGGACTCCCTTGGGTGAGAAAGTATTTTAATTCTGACAAACTGCTGAGTCGCGGCAGCATTGCACAATCACCAGCGTTGCAGATTTTCGGTCCCACGTTCTGGAGTTGTGACGTTGTGGCGTTGTTGGGCCGTGTTGTGCCGTTTTGGCAGGGCGTTGCCGCGTTGTACAATGCATGACAACACGACAATCGAAATGTCAAAAGTCTGATGAGGTTCCTGAAGAAGAAAATCCGGGTCCCCCAGGTGTCCTTGAGCTCTGGAGGTGACTGATATTGGTGTCCAGACTGCATGCTGAGTGTTTACTGAGAAATACTGGTCAAAATTGGGTCAAAATTTGTGCCAGAGATGATAATATATTGTCGCATGAATCGCACGGGCCGATTCGCACCCTGGCATCTGCCAGTGAGGATTAAAATTTGACTGTCAAATTTCAGCAATCTCTTTCTATCCCTTGGAAGAGCTGTTTCTCATATGCTGAAGTATGCTCAGGTCGGATGACGCCTCGAAAACTTCATGAATTCATGCAAACTTTTCCTCGGGGGCCAGGCTGAGGTGAATTAGTCTCGGACCATACTCTCATGACATCCCAATTTGGGAACCCTGTCATGAGAGTCTGGATCACAACCAACAACATAACTGTCCCATTGCGCTATCAATTTTGATCTCAATTTCCCATGCTCGGCTAAATTCGGAACGACCGGAACCGTCTCGGAACTCCTGGAGACAGCCCGATAAGGATCTGATTAATCTCGGCTAATTCTCTTCGTCTCTTACACTTGCGTTCTGCCCCGTCCCGACACATCTACAGGTCTGTAAAGTGGGCCAAACTGTACATTAGGGTGCTAATATACTTCAGATGAGATGAAACTATTGAACATACGAAAGTTCTCCATCAAGTCCAAGGGTTGTGCATGGGGTTACAACCAATGAAATGCCCTCTCCTCATGCCAAAAGCGGTAGGACCCAGCTAAGAGACTTCCCAGACCCAGTAGATGAGATGAAAACAGCATCTCCATGACACATTCCCACCCAGTTTGAGATCTCAATCTGGAAGCTACGAAGATTTGCTCCTGCAGGGATTGCATGGCATCTGAGGGCAAGTTTATTCCATTCCAAGGGATCAAGAGCTGGAATAGGTCCCAGTGGAGCAGAGTTTGAGAGATCAAATGCTTTCTGCCGAGGGGCACCTATGTTGTTCAAGGCAAAGGGTTGGAAGGATGGAGTTTTTGGTGTAGCCTCGTATCCATTTTGATGTTGTTTCCGGGGCTTTGTGGGACCAACTGGGTTCCCAGGAGAGTCCAAACTTTGATCTGTAGTAGCAGAAGTGGAAGGTCGCACCGCACTCGGGGTTCGGACAGGGGTCTGTGGTCCTATCGGATTAGTGCTAAAAATACCACGGCGGGGTGGCCAGCTCGGAGAATTGGGATCCATTTTTGACTTCACAAGTCAAGGGAAGTATATTAGCACCCTAATGTACAGTTTGGCCCACTTTACAGACCTGTAGATGTGTCGGGACGGGGCAGAACACGAGTGTAAGAGACAAAGAGAATTAGCCGAGATTAATCAGATCCTTATCGGGCTGTCTCCGGCCGAGACCGTTCCGGTTGTTCTGAATTTAGCCGAGCATGGGAAATTGAGATCAAAATTGATAGCGCAATGGTACGGTTATGTCGTTGGTTGTGATCCAGACTCTCATGACAGGGTTCCCAAATTGGATGTCATGAGAGTATGGTCCGAGACTAGAGGTGAATTTGACCCTAATTTACCCCCTTTTTTAGACCATTCCAGCACTACGGTAAATTAGCGGGTAAGTTTCCCTGTTAATCTGCAGGTGTGAATTTCAGAAGGTTATTTCCCGCAACATTACTTTGCACACTGCATTAGTGTGCGTCCTTTCGCCTTAATTTTCCAGATCACTGACATGGATAACAATTCCACGGCTCCACACTAAGTGTCTCACCCTTCTGTCTCATCTTCTCACGGCTCATTGTAGCGGCCGCCATCCTGCGGATACTCTTCATGGCCGAAGGGGGATGAGATTTCTGGAGAGTCATGTCAGACGAACTTCTCCATCTCTCATACCCTATGTCATCCCAATTATTAGCCAGCGCCTAAAATATGCTCCTCATCATAAAGTTAGTGATTTTTCTTACACTTGATTAACTAGGGACTTATCCCGCGTGCTGATCACAATTTACAGCTGAACAAGTCTCGGATTCTTGATAGCTGCGACGGCTGCTTCAACCCTGCTACTGGCTGCTTTTGCGTATCTGGCATGGAATCCCATATTTGAATCGAGTGAGATTCCTTTTGCTTGTCTATGCTAGTATCGAGATTCGTCTGCTGCGCAACTCCACTGGTTCGTCGCGACCTAGACAGTGTGGATGCTCTCCATGTGCCTTGTCAACGTCATCTAGTTCCCCTATATGGTACGGAATGAGGTGCGTTTTCTGCCTTTATGAAGAAATGATCAGCACGAACCCGGCCCCAGCGCAAATTCAGAGCCGCTTGGAAAGCGACGAAAGACTCCTGACTGCCATTCGTGTAGTACTGCCCCTCATGAGATATCGTAATTGAATCATACGGATCAGTACTACCACTGTGTCCTTGGTGGTGGTGCCAGTAACACGAATGAATGAGACTCTATGCCTCTACCCACTTGTATCCTGTTTATTGACCATCACTGGGTAGTGTATTCGACATTTGTGACACCAAATACCCAGTGACAGAGAGCGCACTGGCCACAGTGACTCTGTCGGTGAGTGAAGCCAGGACATCGACCGAACTTATTTTCTCATTCATATGGGAGTAGAAGCTGAGTGTAAGCCTTGCCGGAAAATGTTTCACACTCTTCGTGTAAGGCACTGCTAACGAAATAATCCTGCAGATTCCCTGGTTTACAATCACCGTACGATTATGTACGTCATTCTCGCCGCCACAGATCCGGCACGCATGTCTGGTTCCACGTTCTGTCCACTGCTCAGAAGAATTCGCGCTAAGGCATGTCACGAGTGCGGGTCACCCGCGAGTCATCGCGGGTTGACCCGTGAAAATACTCGTGGGAAACTTGACCCGCGGGTTCGGGTACCCGTCGCCACGGGTCATCACGGATCCAAGTAGTAATTTTTTTGAGAACGAGGTATACTCGTGAGTTTCAAAGTACTTTTAATCATGTACTTTGAGCTAAAAAATGGCACAATGAGAGCAATACTCGTGAGTTGATCCGTGAGAAACCCGTGACCCGCGGATCAAGTACTGTTTCCCACGGATCCGAGTATGGCCTTAGACGCAAGTACTCGTGGTCACGGATCCGGGTCACTCGCGGGTTAACTCGTGACATGCCTTAATTCGCGCGAAAGGCGAATTCGCGCGAAAGGCGTTCTGGAATGCACTACGCTCGCTCCGTCAACAATACACCCCAGACTCGGACATTGTGCAATCCACTTCAGTGACTTCACCAACGGCAAGCCCCGGCTGTCGTGGACCCGTAGTGTGGGAATGATATCTGGAGTAGTGAGGCCATCACGTAGGGTAAAGATTCCATCGAGCGCCATGAGCACTCACAAGCGAAAGCAGAGAGCGCCGAGAGTGGGCCTGCTGTGCCAGAGGAATCGGACAGGGACAGTTCAGCAGGTAGCATTGCGTGCCAGATGTGGCCCTTCATTCTTTCTACGCACGGACATTCATGTACAATACCAGTATTCGCGAGAGTAGGCACATCTTCCGGCGCAGAGTCTCACCAGGAAACCATACAAACCAATAATCTGCCATCACATTGCACATTTCCAAATTGTAAATCTGAATTGTCCATAGTTTAGGGCACAGCATGAGCTGGGTAAAATGAGTCAAGCTATGAAGGCCGCCGGGTGTCCTCGCTCCATCTTTATGAATCATATTCGGCGCTCTCTATATTTCACGAACACTGCGGAAGAGATACCAGAGATACACCGCATGAAGATCATTAGCGAGTCTTGATCTCGAAACGCGGGTGCCTCGTCATGCCAAGTTCAGAGCCCGTGCATTACCACAATGTACAACATTGACCTCACGTACATATGAACATTGGCTATTGACGAAACTCGATAAACGGAATCGGTTACTCGGGCGGCTGCGCATAAGGCGGCGGAAGATGTTGATTAACCTGCGCCTCCAGGGTGGCTAGCCGGTCCTCCAGGAATCGCTCGCGCGAAGATGGCGCCATCGTCGAGGTGTCGGGCTGCGACGTCGTGTGGCTCAGCACATCCGGTTCGCGCATCGTGGGTTCGGGCTGTGGCACGACGGACGGCACCGATTGGCGCGGGTTATTCCAGCTGACATCCACTGTCGCGTCGCGCAAGAGGACATGTCAGTCAGTCAGCAAACGCGGAGGCGGATTTTCAAAGACGCACGCATTTTAGATTCCGGAGCGCTGGTCGCGGGCGACGTGTCTCCCCCAGACGACGGTGCGGGCTCCAGGAAGGGCTGGACCACGTAGTCCTCTCGCACCCGGCGTGGTCTCGACTCGGAAACCTCCGGGCCGTCCGGCACTTGCGCTTGCGTTGCCCTGCGGCGGCGCAGGAAGAATGCGAGGGCGGCGATCAGCGCAAGCGCCGCGACTCCACCGACTACACCGCCAGCGATCGCCCCCGTGTTTGATTTCGACTTACTCGAGCTACTGATTTTCTGTCAGTAGTTGTACTCCTCATATAATGCTGTTCAACACGCACGGCGCTGCATTGCTGATTCAACGACTCAGCTGTGTGCGGAATATCAGTTCAAATAACTCACGGCGTGGACGATTGAGTTGGAGCTACGCTGCCGCTTTGCGGATGTCAGCGGGACGGTGTCAATGAGATGGACAGAATGGACGCACGATGGGCTCCCCGAAGAACTATCGTCCACCGTAATGATCGCGTAGTCAAACAAACCAGTGGTCCCATTTGACTTGGACTCATGGAGCACCCAAGACACGGTATGATTGACATTTGGCGTCAATTTTTTGGCTTCGAAAAACAGGGAGTTGAACACGAATTGTTCGGAGCCTGCGTAATAGTGAAACGCCGTTATATCATCCATAGTGAAGGATATGTTCGCAGGGTTGTCCAGATCGATGCCATAGATGTATACGTCGGCACCTACGCAGCACTTCGATGTCGTCTATAGAAGTGATGGTATGCATGACTCACCTTGAAATGTGAATGATCCTGCGCTATTATTACCACCGTCGTGCCATGTCTTGTTGTATATGTTCGTTGTCTGCGGCTGGGCCGAGCAAAACAGACAAGGTGTCGAGGGTGTTATCTGCGTCCACGGTCGGGAGTCAGGCGAGTTGGGGTCTTCAAGGAAAGTAAAGTAAGAGGCGTCGGTATCATCGATGGTCCGATTCGTGAGGGCCCCGTTAACAGGAGAGGTGATAACGAAGGCGAGGTAAAGGAGGGGATAGAGAATGCGCCGAGGGACTGACATGGGAGTGGTGAGAAATCAGGTCTGTGCCAAATGGCGATGTCGACGACAAGGTATCTGATCATCAAACATACCACATGATCATGATCAAATTTTGCTTATCCCCGTTCGGTGTGTTCCCCGATTTGACGGAAATTGCCGTCCCTTGCGAGGAGGACCCCAAAAATGGCCCTATATGCCTGGTCCCAATCCTTAAAAATTCGAGAGAATTTTTTGCGTTTGGCCAGGCTCAAATCCTTACAATTTTGCCCCAAATCGATGGCATGCCTGGGCCCCAAATCCTTACACAAACTGGACTATCTAGACACGCCAGGTCCTCAATCCTTACGAAGTCAGGGTGACGGAGTGGTAAGGGGTGTACAGTGTGGGTCTTGTCGTTTTTTTTAGTCGTGCGTTCGATCCCAAGCCGCAGTCATTTCAGACCCATTTGTACCTTATTTTTTATTGTGTGTACCTGCTAGTTTCTGTGGGCTGTCCAACTATTTTTGCTTCACATCTGCTAGATTTCTGGAATTATGCCCGTGATATTCTCGAGGCCCGTTATCGAAGTCCCAGACGATCCTCCTCCATTCGATTTCACAGCATATATTGATCAGGACAAAAAAATTCCGTCTGCCGATGCTCAGCTGGGAGCCCACGTGGCACTGGCTGAAGTGTTAGCCATGCCCATCGAAATCCGTCAGAATCATATCCCCGATGCCAAGCCCATAACAGAGTTCTTGACGCGCCGTCTCCCCAAGGAATCTTGCACGATTATCTTGAGCAAGCCTAGAACATGGTTTAGCAGCGACATGCCTAACGCGGATATTACATCCCTTATGAGCCGGCCCATTCCTCCCGGCCCTCTTTCAGATCTTCTGGTCTCGCACCACCTGTCCCATAAAATCACAAAATCCTAGAGCCCACAGTGGATAATGTTTGCGTCCATCATTATACCGTGGATCAACGATGGATTTACAGCCATCAAACCATGCTTGTCCGGCTTCCTCCTCAGCCTACGCAAAAAATCAAGGGGACTGGGTGGAGGAACAGCTGAATAACAAGGAGACCTCTGGAGCAGACCGTGAGGCCCTAGATGCCATGTCTGGATTATTCGATACGCTCGGATGGAGATCCAAAATCTGGGGACAGTGGACAAACCTGGATCTGGCTAAAATCTTGAGCTGGGAGTGGCTATCAGACGATCACATCGATATGATGATGTCTGATCTCTCTGCTCAGGTAGCGGCCGATCCTGAGCTGACCAAAACTGTGCTTATCGCACCCTGGTGTTCTCGGAGGCGGTGAAGAAAGGAAGCAATGTGAAATATACAAAGAAGAACACGCCCTTGCTCGCCCGATATGAAGAGCATATCAAAAAAATGGGTGATACTCAGCTATATTTCCCCATTCATATCAACAACAATCATTGGATTGCGGCGCTTATTGACTTCAAATGTAGACTGATTGCAACGGGTACGTGACGGTTTTGATACCCCAAGTGCTGGTTAATGAATCTTGTCTGCAGGTGATTCCCGTGTCGGAAAGTCGAAGGCACCTGTCAAGTTTATTAAGGATTTAAAAAGATGGCTCCATGCAGGATTTGGCGAGAAGGAATTCACATATCAAAGAGACACCCTTGACCACGGTGACCAAAAGGATATCACATCGTGCAGTATCGCATGCCGGAACACGATTGCTGCTGCTGCACTTTGCGAGGAAATCTGGGAGCAGGAGCATGCTGCTGGTGCTCGCGCCAACTGTTTCATGCGCCTAGTACACAGTGCGGCTATTCGAAGTATGTTTCTTTCTCCTGAACCTCACTCTTTCTAACTGACTTTCCCGTAGAGTGAAGGAGGGTCGTGAACCTGCTTTCCCATGGACATTGGAGACAAAACATTCCAGCTCGTAGAAGATCATCTCGCTGCGATCAACTATACTGGTCCTGTTGCCTTAAGCTGTGGCGATTCCAAACTCTTTGCAGGCTTGAAGCTATACCATGACGTGAAGGAAAAGGTGACTATCTGGTTGGTGCGGTCGATGGACCGATCAAGGTAGCCAATCCCGAAGCCATGAAGCAAGTACTCCAGGATGCCAAGGTTATGAAGGCAACGAAGGTATCTGTGACTGTTTTGTCATCCTCTTTGGTCTAAAAACGGTTGCAGGTTTGTGTCTGGCGTTTATCCGTTCCACTACCAGGTGTCACTCCGCTGGTGATTGCAGCCATGCCTATCACCGACAACATGAAAGCAGAAGAGCTGCTTGTCCCCCTCGAAAAAATTCTGTACGGGCTTTTGGACCGCAAGATCCGGGTGGTCTCGTATGCCTGTGATGGTATGGATGTTGAGCATTCGGTCCAGCGGATGCTGGTAGAGAAGGCCGAGCGAGTCATCCGACACACCATAACCAGCCCTATTCCCGGGACAACGGATCTTGAGCTCGTTATTGGTGTCTTCCGTGCATCAGGAAAATCTGAAATGCTATGAAGTGCAAGTGGCGGTTATGGGGGGCTACCATGGTCTATGGTGGTCTTCAAAGCCTCCAGACTATCTATGATTGTCTGTGAGGGTCTATGAAGGGTTATATTTTCATTTCTATGTAAGTAGCATGGACGTCATACTGATACATTTGGAAAAAATTAATATTTTTTCAATCAAAATCTGCAAGTAGCAGAAATACATCCGAGATTGATTTATAAAAAACTAATAAAAGATGATGCATATTTTCGAGTTTGAATTATCGTTCCTTTTATGGTTGTTTCTCGGTTTGATGTTAATATCTGCCAGAAAAAAACTTGGAATATGCTTATCATTGGATTGAAATCTTGAGCAACTTATCTTTTGCACCACAGCCGGTGCAACCAGTGCAAATTGAGCGCAAATGTCTTGATCTTCAGCCTGTCTGGGCAGTGACATCGGAGTTTAAGCAGGGTAAGTCACTGTTTCTTGCAGCTTGATGAGCCAGGAAGACAATTGACCACGGAAATTCAACTCTCTTTAATTGGGGGCTTGCCGCTTACGCTATATTTCAAACGATGCGGATTCGGGCGGTAAGCCAGATATGGAGTACTCATAGGTCCGTGCTTTGGATCGAAACTTTCAAACTCCGCCATCACGAGCGCATCGTTTTCTCTTTGGTCCTTTGTTTGGTCACTTGTTCCTTGCTCTCCCCCATCGCACATCACCCTATGGCTCTTTCCCTGCATCTATATCCCGCATCCTTGCAGCCTGGCCATCTCAAAATGCAGACACAAGCTATCCCTTTGTCACTGCCCATCTCCTGTGGCTCGTTTTGGAGATTAGCATCAAGACAGGCTCCATCTCGCCATCTTCTGAGCGGCTTTTCTCAAGCCATTTGGGCCAAGCCCCTGCAAACCACTACCACTTGCTTAGACTGCTGTCCTTGTTTCATTGTTTCTGCTGCCTCGCTGCCTCGGTCATCTAGATATACGGTTAATTTCCTGATGGCTTTATGTATCCTGCACAAGACCAAAACTTCAAGACACTTCAAGTTGGCATGATTTGACTGCTCCACTTTGTGTCTTTCCTCCCATCAAGATCCCTGGGTCTCATTTCTGCTAACAGTTTCAAACTTCTCGCAAACATCCGAGGTTTACTCCCTCTGTTTTTCTGGTCAAGCCATCGCTCAACCAGCTTCAAACTCGAATTACCATTTTTTCCTATCTTTCAAGACCTCCGAGATCTACAGAGAGCTGTGCACTGGGCCGCTTTTATACGATTGTACATCGTCTTATATAGTACCATCATATGGAATATAATTTGTTGCTTTAAATTCTTGCACATCCTTTGAGAACTTTGAGAACTATAATGTCTATGCTGGCTATCGTGTCTATGCAACTATGATAGACCGGGTGCTGTCTATGGTGGTCTATGTGGTGGAAACCACCCCTCCACCCTGTGTATCATAGACGTCGGTTTGCTATAGTGTCTATCAGCATTATATGGGTCTATCTAGGTCTATCTAGCAACTTCATATTTTCCTGATGTGGATACCCCGTCATCATGATTCAGGACACAAAACATGGCCTCAAGACCTTTCGGAATAATCTATTCACCGGGGCCCGTTTGCTTACCTTCAGAAACTTCACTGCAATATTTCGTCGAATACACGACATGGCCATGGCACCGGACTCGCCAATGTATAACCGGGATGTTGTTCGACTAGATCGGCAGGATGATTCTGCTGCGACGTGTCTGTTTTGCGCAGAAACTCTAGAATATCTCAGCCAACGCCACCCGGAGTTTATCGGAGAGATTGTTTACCTCTTCATCTTTGGAGAGCTCGTGGACGCGTATCAGAACCGAGAGATTGCACACTTAGAACGGATCAAGATGGCCTTGCGTGCACGGTACTTCTTGGACAGCTGGGGGAATTTTCTTGACGCCGCAAGTTACAAGCACTCACAGTATTTTCTTTCCCATGAAGCGGTTGATATCGCTCGAATCCTTATCGAAGGTATAATAGCCTTGATTGTCGTCCACCGGGACCATGTTCCGACCACATCCCCCTCCTCCCCTGGTTTCATTCGAGCGAGCCCTGCGAGCATACATTTGGCAATGCGCGACGCGTTGTCAAGGACTTCACCATGCTTGACTTTGTTTATATGATTCCCAAACTCCGTGTTACCATGCGCTCAGCTGTACTAGCTGCGAAGTCCTCAGATCCTCGGGCTACCGCGCAAGGATATAGTTACACGTACTATGACAATGCTGGCGCAAACCTCCCCAACCTTGCACTTTACCCTTCCGACGCGGAAATTGCTGTGGCAGCAGAACAGGCCGCTGCGGAATCTGACGCTCTCGTTGTGCTTCTAGGAATAATACCGGGCCAGATACGTCGAGGTGCATCGATGCAACCAGCAGTCCTCCCAAGCATCGGAGCTTGGTTTGTAAATGATCTTGATCTGTTCGAAGATTCGGACCAGTTCGCTGGTGACGAGGATTTTGACGACATTGATCAGCAGGCACTCTCAGAGGCTGAAGAGCTCCAGGCCATAATTGATATTCAAGAACATCCCGACACTCCGCTTCCATCGGCTCGGATAGACAAAGAGATCACATCTCTTACTTGTGCGAGTATTGCCATCACCGTGGATGAATACATGCGAGTGTAAGCCCTGAACGTATTAACCCGAGAACATGATTATTTAATCCTTCACGCAGTCAACAATTCAAGGAGATTGACGAAGACTTATGGGACGAAATCCTCGGAGAAGAATATATTGCTGTTCAAGAGACCATGGCTATGATTGCGTGCGCCCCCGCACATGATGTAGCACTACCTCCACTTCTGCTCAAGGATGAGCCGGCCTTTCGAAAGCCCTCGTTTGGTTGTCCGTGGTTTGTTTTAGGGTTTTTTGACAATGTGGGTCATCTCGACGCCCACAGGTATGCCACCGATGCCACCGACTCCTCTACGTCAAAATCCTTAACAAAATTCCACCTCGTTATATTGACTGAAGGCCGGAAAATTCACTTAAAGCGCTGCTGGGAGGAGATGATGGGTGCTATAGGCAATCCACGCGGAGTTCACCCCAACTTGGCGGCAGTTTTCGAAGGTGCATTCGCAAAAATTGAGAAAATAGGTGGGGATATTGGGACGGACAAGAGGAGAAGGGAAAATCCACGTACATGGACCGATAGTAACTCAAATACCATGTATCTAGACTAAATTAGCGAAAGACGTCAAAACGCGTCAAAATGCCTTTGAAATGCCACTGGACGCGCTCTCGCACGTGCAGTTGATGGCACGTGGTCTGGCTTTTGGAGGGGGTCGATTGCGGCTGTTTGTGGATTTCGATGCTCTCGTCCAACAACGCCGTCAACACCAAACTCGTCAAGCCACAAACTGCGCCCGAACCAAGGCCGCGAAAAGCGGTGTCGCTGGGCAACCGGAAGAGTCACTCCGGCGCCAGGTCCTCCGCAAGTTTCACGAGATTTTGAAGGAAGATCAATCTCGTGCAATCGGCAGCGCCATCGAGCGCCAGGTCCGTTGGCAGGCCGGGGCCAAGACAGAAACTGGTAATGCTGCCAATGCTGCTGCCGCTGCCTCTGCCCTCGCAACGAAGGTAAAATCCTTTCTCGTCCACTCTTTGCTTGAGCTTATATAATCGATCCTCGAGGCTGCGACACGTCGTACAAAGCTATTCAAGGAAGCAAAGGTCCCGCAATTGGAGCGAGTCTCCACAGCCGGTGTAACCAACCTCAGGCATTTGGTGATTGGTGATTTTGGAATCATCTGGACAGAAATGGGACTCAGGGTCGCCAAAAGTAAGCCTTCCGTATTGTCGTCACTCCACAGTTCAGCTTCTCAACTGAAAAAACTGAAGTCATAGCACTTTATTCGAAGGGTGGCGGGAAAAATGGCAAGCATAATGCCATCGAACGCCACCACAATATCAGCGCTGTCTCGTACTTGGGTGTCCAGGTCTTCGAGCATTCCTATGGTCGTCAGTTTCGGGAAATTCCGCAGGCAACTGCAAGGTTACAAACGATGCAATTCCGCTTTCTTCCTCCATTCACATTCCTCTGTCGGCTATCTGGATCCCCGAAGGCGAACGGCAGCGGGCTGGAACTGACATTACCGGACGCGAACCTTTTCCAAGAGCTCGGCACAGGGTTAGCTCGTTTCGACGCCGCAGTGAAGCTATCAAAATCTCGAAAGAAGGCCGCGCAGTTGGAAGCCGAGGCGCAAGACACAACTGTCGGGTTTAACAATAAGTTTATTTGACCAAATCTAAGTATCTAGACAACGTATATAGTCTGTAACAGATCCCTGAGCGATTTTTGCGACTTTTCCGACCATTTTAGGGCTTTTTTGACGCCTGGGCCGCGATTCCTTACAAATTTGGGCCAAATTTAGGCCTGGTCCGAAAATCCTTACATTTTTCGAAAATTTTGGGAAGGCCTGGCTCAATCCTTACAAAATCGCCCCAAATCGGCACCTTCAATCCTTACAAATTCGCGGATCCTGGGACCAGGCCTTTAGGCCTATTATTGGGGGTCCTTTGCGAGGTCGGAACAAGCCACCCTCCGGCCCGGCGAGCTGGTCAATCACTGGTCTATCTTGGTACTGAAGAGAAAGCCAACGAGCAACTGCAGCGCATTGTAAACGCCACCGGCGATCAGTCCGTATTTGAGATGGCAATTTGGAGTGCTCGGCAACGGGTAGGCAAAACCAGCAACCGCAGCTGAATACTCAAAACATCGGGATTTTAACAGTTTACTTGCCGATGCTTGCTCAAGCTTGTACAAGCTTGAGCAAGCCCTAAAAGGACGCCAGATCGCCAGACCGCAGGCTATGTCAAAAACACCACAAGACCTCCAAAAAAGATTTTTTTTGACATACTCCATTGGCTTCTAGGCATCATTTCTGTGATATAATTTTTTCATGCAGGACAAAAAAGTCAAAAAAGATGCACCAGATCACAAGTGTTTTGTCATGTCGCTGATGAAAACACATGCAACAAAATTCAGCGTTGCAGCAAAACGAAATACTCGATCGCACCCAGAGAATATAACGTCTCACGTGGAAGAAGTTGACAAGTTGAATCGTCTGTTACCCTAACACAAGAATGTCTGTTTAATCTTGAAGGACGTTCGCCACACCCTCCGTCAGTTTGTTCACATTGTTTTCCATGTCCAGCACCTCCCTCCGCGCCTCCCGCACGACCTCACCCAGTCTCCGACACGCCTCATCCGCATTGTCCTCCTCAATCAAGCTGAAACTCACACGCACATACGGCGTCGGCCCGCCAAGCGGCATGAACGCTGTCCCCGGCACGCCCAGCACGCCCTTCGCGACGGCCTTCGTCGAGATGAGGCGCGCCGAGTCCGCGGGCCGCCCATCGGGGTGCACAAGGAGCTGCGAAAGAGTTAGCCGGTGTCAGTGCTGTGCTGATGAGCGGGATGTGAGGAAGGCGCACTTTGATGTAGAGGAACATCCCCGCGACAGGCGTCGTCCACTCCGCGAGGCCCTCGAGGTGCTTGTACGCGACGCACTCGAACACGTCTCGGCGTGCACGGTAGTACGCAGCAACGCCCCGGCAGTGTGCGAGGAAGCCTTCTGGGCCCCATTGTGAGAGGAGTTTGTACGCCATTATTTGCGTCAGGCTCGGCGGTTGGAGACTGAATTTTGTTCAATTAAGTAAGTTCGAGGGAAATTTGCCAATAGAGAAGTGAGACGGAATGAGTGTATGGGAATGAAGTCAGAGTGCGTACTTTGTATTGGACGTGATGATGTTGACTGAGTTACACAGGAGCGGGTGGGCAGTCATGTATCCCAGCCGCATCCCACTGCTCAGCACCTTACTGAATGAATCGAATCTTTGATAGCAAATGAATATATCAGTATTGCTGATAGGATTAGTTTCAACTCAAGATAACGCACCGTACGACGCGGCCCACCTCGCCGTTCACCTCTCCCTCGAGTGCGAAGTAGCTTCGGGCCTGCTTCCCCTCGGGGCCGTAGTACAGGAAGGCATAGGCATCGTCCTCGACGACGAGGATATTATACTTCTTGGCCAGTTTCAACCTACGATACGCACGATATACATAGATTATTCGGAGATATGTCATGCATCAGGAACGTACACCTCGACCTTGCGATGCTCTGGGATCGATGCGCCTGTCGGGTTGCTCCCCGACGGGATCGTGTACAGGATTTTGGGAAAACGCTGGCCAGGACGCGTCGTAGACCACGTGGACAGTGTGTCCTCCAGGGACGCGGGGTCGAGGCCCGAAGAATCCGCCTGGATTTCTGCGAGAGCGCATCGCGTCAGTGGCATGGCCGTGACACGATTTATGGGGCGGATTGCTCACCAACGAGAGTACAGGGAAGGGCCGCGAGGAAGCCTAACACACCCCTGGACGTCCCATTCAGTTGACTGCGGCGCGAAATATCGGGAATTGCATACGCGTATACAGGCGTCTCAAGCAGGACGGAGTCCCCGTCGTCAATGAGGACCTCGCAGGCCTGCCCATGCGTGAGAAAACGCGCGTTGATTGCACGTAAATATATGGACGGACCTTGTGCATGAGGTCCTGGCTCCCACAGCCGACGGTAACAGCCCAGCTTTCGTCGGGCTTCCGCTGGTGCGCATGAGTCTGAAAGGACTCAAGCCACTTCCACTGGCGCGTAAGATGGGACACACAGCGAGATGCATGGGGGCGTACTTTTATAAACCGGGGCACGCCTGCAGTCGCGCCGTATCTACATCACAAACGAGATCAACGCGAGGCAGAACATGATGGGGAGGAAAAGACACACTGTAGCGCTTCGTTCAGCTCTTCAGACTCTAATACGAGAGTGAACGGATCATTGCCGTCAGTAGTAGGGGCCGTTCCAGCGAGCGTGGGTTTCAGCTTCATCGTTATGGATTCGAATGGGAACGTTGAGGGATTGGGCCTGCCTGTCAAAAATTATCAGGAAGATTGCCCGCGCCTCATGGAAAGACTGACCTGCGAGCAGTGAGATCATTCCCGGGATGTTTTCAAGTGGGAAAAGCCCGCGAACTAAAGAAAAATCAGCGAGCCCTACGCGCCGCAAGCGCGCTCTCACTTCCACAGGCTTTCCAAGCACGAGACTTTTCACCAAGGAAAGGAGCGAAGTCGATACTCGAGCTCATTGTACTAGTGAGAGAAGTGGAAGCAAGTCCTGACTCGATTACTCATGCACTTTTTATTCGCCGCCGGCAAAAATAGTCGGGGATCTAAGGTTATGACGCCGATCGGGTCCATCGGCCCAATCTTCCACCTCTTCCACGGTTCCATCTATTTCCGAGCTGACAAATCTATGCTCTGAGCAGTCGAAGATCTGCACATCGCACACCCGCCACAGGCTTGCGGCCACTGAGCCTGTAGGCGGCCCAACCGTGTGAATCCTTGCAATTTGTGAACCAAACTGATCCGAGATGCTGACAAGAAAGATAGATACATTGTGCATTCGGAAGGGAGCTCGCACTCACTGCGTTCCGGCCCCTCGTAGACAGCGTTAGACATACGTAGCCGACCGGTAGACGGGCCGTGTCTACGTGACGTGGACGGACGTAGTCGGACGTAGGATAAGCGCGCCGAAGGTCCGTCTACGTCATGGCGTACACATAGGTAGCCGGACGTAGCCGAAGATCGCCGCATGTAGCCGCATGTAGGATAAGGTAGACGAAGGTGCGTCTACGGGGGGTGGGAACGCAGTGACTGTGAAGGCAAATCTCATACCCCTAATACCGGTCGATTGCGATAACTGCTCTTTCGAGGTTCCGGTCAGAAAAACCTGGAGTGTCCATGACCTTAGTCACCCTACGAAACCTAATTGACATCCGATTGAAATGTGGGGTTTCCTGTCAGACCCATATCGGCTGCAGGACTACTTGCTTCGGCCGAAAATATATAAACTGAAGTACTGGAGATACGGATTCCTGATTAGAAAAAGCTTGCATATATGTCCCTCCAGTTGTGAAGTACTCAATGTCTCCATCCAGTTCCTCTCCTTCGCACGGACTCGGAAGACGATTACAACGATAGATCTCCCGCTTGGCTCCGAGTTCGGATGTTCTGTCCGACAGTGAACCACCCCCACACATGAGATATGGCGTATCCGCCAATCTGCCGCCAATGTTGGGAGTATCAGCGCCACTCCACGCTCTCCTGCTCCTTTCTGGTGTATGGTGATCCTGATAAGCGTCTGGAATCAGCCAGTCTTAGATCCGCCTTCGGCCGAACTCTCTACCACGTCTTGATTTTCTTGTGCCTTAGTCACTCCGTTCTATATCGCTTCCGCGCCAAACAGGCTAACGGGATTGGGAACCGTCCAGGTATACACACTGTTCTGTATCGCTTCGGATCCACACTTCGGATAAGTCATAGATACGGGATACTGGATGCGACCCATCTATCGGAGTGGCGTGCCGTTGCTGACAATTCGATGCGTTTTTTATATAAAACTCCATCGATCCGACACACACCGCAAAAAGAAAATTTTTGGCATGGATGAAAATAATTATGAATCTTTTAGTTTAGACCTAACAAAGGATTCAGATTAATCAATTAGTGTCAGTGCCACTGAAAATTCTGATATCAGATCGATAAGAGAATTCAGCCAATCAAGTCTCATCGATGGGGTTTCAGTTGCACCGAAACTAGTTGATTAAATTCAATTTTTTGTTATGTCTAAACTAAATGCTTCATAATTATTTCCATCCACGCCAAAAAATTTCTATTTGCGGTGTGACAGGGATGTTTGCCACGCGCTGTCTTAAAATTTCGTGGAAATTCCATGACGTTGTTTGAAGCTAATGCGAAATTATGCTCCAAAGGGGTCACGAGACATTTTCAAGATGATTGATGCGTTGATATCGCCCAGTATGTCGAACGAAGAATAAGCGAGAGGCATATACATTAATATGACGGATACAGTAGAGACATCATGGTGTATTAGACTACAGTGAAAGTGTATTACCAAATTGAAGGATAAAATAATCTAAAGGAGAGGCAAGTGGTCTTGTTTCATTAACGAAGGGCAGACGTCGAGTGGCATCGGGTTTAATCCTTGGCACTGTGGTCGTAGATCGGGCAGAGTTGGTCCCACGCAACTATCCGGGTCATTAGCCTAGTCTTGGAGATGTCAGTGACGCTCAAAGCTTACGAGGGGTCTTCTCCTTGGCAATGCTTGGGACATCTTCCGCGAAGACGACAGCAAGGCCGCTAGAACACGTGTGAAGGTGAGCCAAAAGGACAAGAAAGAGGGAGGCGATGACGCACGCGTCCAAATGCCAGTCGATATGGCAATGCAGGAACCCTGTCGCGTGTGTCAACATCGAGCAATAAGAGGGAAAGTGACGAGTATCCGTACATGGCCCAGCGTTATCGGTCCTGAATCTATCCAAAGATGTCAGCGCCTAGAACACAGTACACGCGCTCCAGTCGTACCTGAAGGTGGTCAAATCGTCCGTGCTGCTTCCCGTGGACACAACATCTCTGATCACTGGGTTGTCCCAGTTGTAGGTAGAGTTTCCAGCGGTCCTAATAACTTGGAAATTGTGCTATAAACAGATGAGAAAGTGATCTGAAAGTTCTTGGGAGATACTCACTCCGTGCAAATGGAAAGGGTGCTTTGAGTCTTATCAGCAATCTGTCACTGGTCCGAAAAGAAGATCGACTTACAGGAGCACCGGGCGAGCCCCCAGGGATACTGACTTCGATGGTTTTATTTTTAGGAAGCTTGTAAACGCTGCCCTCGGGCATCAAGTCCAGTGCCGAGTGCTTGTGCGAAAGGATCTGAAGCAGGACTGGGACACTCGGTGGCGTGAAGGTCTGAGAATGGCGGGTGAGTGGCCGTTCGTGGTGCAGACCTGGATATACGTACGGAACCATTGAGCTGCCACTTGAAGGTCGTGAAGTCCAGGTTGATCTCGAGCCGCAGGGGGATGACGTCCTTTGCTCCGGGTTCATGGCCGCCGGGAACGGGGACGGGCACCAAGGGATGGAGGGCACTCTCAACGAGCGGCTGCTTGATGGTGGAGTTCGTGATAGGATCGCGGTGTGGCGCTCCAACGTATCTCAGGATGGCGCTGTTCGTCGCGTTGACAAACCCTTGGTTGGTGCCGGCCAGAGTCGGTTGAGCCCTGATCCAGTAGTTGTCGGGCTTCTTGTTGGCATTCAGGATGAAGGAGTAACGCTGTCCAGCTACGAGTTATCCGCATAAGCATATTGTTGGGCTCGAAAGAGATGGGTTAAGTACAGAATATCTGGATCGAATCGACGATGAGGGGTTGGTGATTGACACCGTCAACTTCGATGATCGTCATCGAATGGCCGTCAATGCTAGGCGCCGTTGAGAGTCGATAAACTAGATTGTGATTTTTTCGCATACCTGAAGATGAAATTGGGGTCGCACGAAATCGAAACCAGGCGGAACCTAAGGAATAACGCTCGTCAAAATGATTCTACCCCAATTTTAAAACAGTTGGTTTACCTGTAACGCTTTCCTTGAGCAACGATGATGACTGCGAGCGGCGAGAGGGGCTGGAATACATGGATTATAATTAGAATTATACAGGGCGCAGAAGCATGTACTTACACCATTCTCGTAGCGCCCCAGCCCATTGATGAGAGTCGTGTTGAACATAGCGGGGGACGTGGTGGGTGCCTGTGTTGCAGGGTAGTGATACCAATCCGCCAGAGTTATGATCGTCGATTCATCGTCAACATCTTCAAGGACGGTCGGCGCGGACATGGAAACAGAAGGAAAATAACTCACCGTATAGATGCTTTGCGGGGTCCTTTGGATCGTACACTAAACTCCAGGTTCAGAATACTAGGTCACCACGAGATGGAACCACGACCACCCACCGACCAACGGTCCACGAAGACCATCACAATACTGAGTAGCTAAGTTATGGGTCAGGGTCGAAATGAAACTGAGGGCACAGAACATACACAAATGGCTGTGATACCAGAAAGTCCTGCAAAGATTGTTATTCATCATGGGTAACGCAAAAGAATATCTTACCTGCTTGGTCCCTATAACAAAGTCAGATTAAGTCGATCGCCATCACTGCTTGAAACTTACGGGACTTCAAAATTATATAAAAAGGAATGTCCAGGCGTGATGGGACATTCTGTGTGTTACATGAGTTTAAAAGTGTTAAGGTGATCGAAATGACGAACGTGTAACGAAAGCCGGGCCATCCTCGTAGTTCGTGCCCTTCTGAAAAAGCCCATGCCAATGCTAGGTGTCGTTGAGTCAGTGCGAGCATTATCGAATGGATCACGGCTCACAATGCTCCGTACTCTTCAACATGCTGTCGTCCGTCAAACGGTTCCTCGACATTGAGCAGGAAGCGATCCCCCTTCGACCAGCAACCTCAGTCCCACTGCCTGAAGGGATTATAAACGATTGAATACCTTGTTCCCTTTGATAAGTGGTCCGGGGAACACTCCCTGTGCGAGGACAGCGCTGTGGAAATGTTTGGTTAGACGTAGCAAAGTACAGACAAACGACGACATACGAACGAGAGAGTCCGTCAGGGGAGATGCGTTTGTTCACAATCTCGAGGTTCGCGACCGGGACCAATGGCGGCATACGTGGTTGAAAGAGTAGAAAGAATAAAAAAAGCAGCGGACAGTATCATGATGTCCGTGTGGCGAAGAAGTTAAGTTGAAGAAGTTAAGTTAATGACTGAAAGGGGACGAAGAAGTGAATGAGGATGGAGACTTCTCAACAGCCTTTTATATGAGGGAAATGCGCCGCCGGCAGGTACGGAGACTGACGGCTGTGTCGATGGAGATCAGCGCCTATTCTTGCGTTCATTATGGAAATACACAAATCCAGTCCCGCCCCCTGCTACAGATCAGCCCTTGGTGCCGGATCAGGCGTACTTCTGTTTCAGGGAAAGATCGCGTACTGAAACATGGATAACTCCATGTAGGGAGTACTGGTTCGTTGGCCAGCAAAGATGACCACAGAATGAATGGGCGGATAGAATTTTACTTCCAAGTTCCTGGACACAAGCTGAGATGAGGTCCTATCAGAATCTAGCATAAGGGCTATTGCCAATCTGCATGATGCCAAGATCAGCGACTCTGGTGTTAGTTCGTCGTGAGTCACTGTTCAGTCCGTTCACTGAGTGGGGTTAATCGGAATTGCGATTCGTGTCGCGGCAGTGGCGAGACCCGCCGTCCTGAGCATACTGCTCCTTCCATTAAGTATGGGACCGGAGTCAGGTATCTGAAACCTTTTGGGTGCGAAACTTCGGCGGGATGACTCGCACGGACGGCAAGACATTACAATGGGGTCATTGGAGGGACTGAGGGACTGGTGTT